>ML111761.1:0-56116 GCA_003697995.1 Taxidea taxus jeffersonii | reverse complement strand
GAACTTTCTCAAATAATCTTTAAAACACATACACACACACAAACTTGAAGGAGACAGAAGGGAAGGGGAGGAAGGCAGGGAGAGCTTGAGGTTGAATATATAAAGTGGTGGTTATTGATAGAGCCCGAGGGAAGCAGATTGAGATATAATCCAGAGCATAGATTTAAGGATTAGGTAAAAAGTCTTTGAGTGTAACATATGGGGGAAAGATGAGTGTGAATGCAGCTAAATTTGCTTGTGGAGAGTAGGATGCTGACAGCTTGAATACTTAAAATCAGAAGCAAGTTGAACCATTACAAGGAATCTTCCTGGGTAGTTGAGGACATGGAGTAAGTTCAGCCAGGCTAGAAGTTGGGTGCCGATGCAGGAAGTTGTATTGATTCTTGAGATGGGAAGATGAGGGAGTTCCGATCCGGTGGTTTAATGAGGCAAGATTATTAGCTGGTAGTGAGAAGAAGGGATGCAAGATTAGGGAGTTTAGGGAACTCCCAAATTCCCGGATTAGGGAAGATTAGGCAGTTCTGTTTCAGGAGAGAGAAGTAGGCATGAAGTAGACATCGCAGTGAGGGTAAGAGGTGTATGCTTGGTACAGGAAGACAGTGCGTGTGCTGAGCAATGTTGAATGCCTGTGTGAAGTTGGAGGTCATGAATATAACTTGAAAGCAGGGACGCCTGGGTGGCTCAGTTGGTTGGGCCGCTGCTTTCGGCTCAGGTCATGATCCCAGGGTTCCGGGATCGAGTCCTGCATTGGGCTCCTTGCTCAGCAGGGACCCTGCTTCTCCCTCTGCCTGCTGCTCCCCCTGTTCATGTGTGCGTGCGCGCACTCTCTCTCTCTCTCTCTCTCTGACAAATAAATAAATAAATAAAATCTTAAAAAAATAAATTGAAAGCAGCATGCCTAATTGTATGATTGTAAGGAAATAGACACACCCAAATTGTGATTTGATCTATGAAACAGCTGACTGACCCACACTCTAAAAATGTGAATCTCATAAAAGATGGAGGAAATCTTTATGATTTAAGGAGACCAAAGAGCCATGCCTAAAGGACACTAAAGAGTCATGACAGCGAAATGCAGTGTGTGACCCTTGATGAGATCATGGGTAAGGGAAAAAGCTAATATTGAGGACAGTATTTACAGTAATGGGGACATTTTTTAATATGAGCTCTATTAAGTAATACTATATGACTGTGTTAAATGTCTGTAATTTAATACTGGCATTGGGGTAGTAGTTATGTAGAATAGTGATGCTCACTATTTCAGAATTTCAGAATAGTATCTGGGGTGAAAGCATCAGTGTCTGCAAAAGTTTTCAAAATAAAAAGAGAAAAATTTAGAGTTGCACAATGTCAAGTGTTTGTGAAAATGAAACAGTAGATTAAGTATATTTTTAAGTTATAAAGGTGCTAAGTAGATTAACCACCAGTAAATATCAACACTGGGAAACAGAGTGGTGGAGGGTAGTGTAAATTAACAGATTTCTTCACAGTCATATCAGGGGTCAGTAGCTGTTTGCTGATTCATAAATGAAGATGTATTGATATTAGCTAGGGTTTATTAAGGGCTTTCTCTGGAACTGTTCTAAGTGTCTTACTTATTGAATCCTTACGTTAACCCTGTGATGTAGGTCAGTATTATTATTCTCCACATTTCACATAGAAGTAAGTTAAGACACAGAAGGTGCCCAAGGTTATATAGTTAGTAAGCATAAGAGCAGAAATTCAACCTAGATGATTAGAATTTGACCATAAATGGTTATATTGGGGAAAAAAAGATGAAAATGTATAAGCTAAGCTTTCATGTAATAAAGCAAAAATAGTAGAAGGAAATTAATGAAACAAAAGACATTTAATACAGGGAATCAAAAAAGTCAATATTTGACTCTTTTAAAGATTAATAAAATTAAACCTTTGGCAAGACCAATTTTAAAAGGAAAGAATGTAGTAATAAAATTAGGAATGAAAAGGAAATATAAATATATATGCTGCAAACATTAGAAGAGCATATTGGGGCACCTGGGTGGCTCATTTGGTTAAGCAACCAAATCTTGGTTTCAGTTCAGGTCATGATCTCAGGGTCTTGGGATAGAGCCCTGCAGCAGCCTGTGCACTCATTGGGGAATCTACTTGTGGATTCTCTCTCCCTCTCCCCCTCAGTCTGCTGGTGCATGCGCTCACTTTCTCTCGCAAATAAATAAATCTTTAAAAAAAGAAAAAAAGAGGACATTACTACAAATTTTTGCACATAAATATAAAAACGTAGATGAACAAATTACGACTTGCCAAAACTGACTCAAAATATAAAATATCTGGATAGCTCTATTGTTATAAAATATTTTAAATCTATAGTTTAAAATCTTTCCTAAAAGAGAAGCACAGAGTCTTTACTGGAGGAACCAATAACTCTAGTCTTACATAGCTGTTTCTGTTGCCATTCAGCCTTTTGGCTAAGATCAAGTGTAGTCTTACACAGCTGTTTCAAAATACAGGAAAAGTAGGATTATTCCCTACTTATACAAAGCTATCACAGACATATCAAAACATATAAGAACAGTATGAGAAAGGATAATTATGGGCCAGTTTAATGTAGAGGTGAAAATTCTGAAAAATATTAAAAAGACAAATGTAGAATTTATAAAAAAGGATAATCCATAATGACCAAAAAAGTTGATTTATCTTAGTCATGCAAAAGTGATTTGACATACAAAAACATGCAATTTGCCCTATAAACAGATTAAAGCGAAAACATGGTATATATATCTCATTAGATGCAAATGGTATGTATATCTCATTAGATGCAAAAAACATATGTGATGGGGTGCCTGGGTTAAGCAGCTGCCTTCAGCTCAGATCATGATCTCAGGGTCCTAGGATGGAGACCTGCATCAGGCTCCCTGCTCAGCAGAGAGCCTGCTTCTCTCTCTCTCTCTCTTTACCCGCCTCTCTGCCTATTTGTGCTATCTCTCTGTCAAATAAATAAGAATTTTTTATTAAAAAAGTGTGTGAGAAAATTTTAAATCCATTCATGATTAAAACATGAAAAACTTATTAGCAAATTAAGAATAGAACTTCCTTAACCTGAAAAAGATCTGTCATTCTCTTAAGACTGTGGCAGTTCTGTCCACAAGTGCTAATTAATTTACTTGTCCTCAGTTAAGTCATCTATTGAACAAGGGCCTCCTGGAAGCAGTGACTTAATCCAGAGGAATGAGTCTAGTGATAGGAATTGCCAAGATTATTGCAGTCAGGCAGAGGAAGTTTCTGGTAAGCCTTATAGTGCTCTTCAAATCTTATTAATAAGTATAGACTATTGTTTATGCATTCTCACTCGTTTAAGAAATATTAATTAAGTATCCACACTATACCAGGCCCTTTTGGGTGGGGATACCTTGATGAAAGTCCTGTTGTCAAGAATCTCAGTCCAGTGCTGGAGGGACCATACAGTCAGGAGACACTGATTATGATAGAGGAAGGCATAGGATGCCTTGGGGAGCCTGGGAAGCTCATGAACTCAGACACTGCAGGAATGGACTAGTAAAGGAAAACTTGAAACAGTATCTTACAGGACACATTGGAGGGCTAATCTTTTTTTTTTTTTTTTTTTTAAGATTTTATTTATTTGTCAGAGAGAGGGCAGGAGCGAGCACAGGCAGACAGAGTGGCAGGCAGAGGCCAAGGGAAAAGCAAGGAGCCCGATGTGGGACTCGATCCCAGGACGCTGGGATCATGACCTGAGCCGAAGGCAGCCGCTTAATCAACCGAGCCACCCAGGCGTCCCTGGAGGGCTAGTCTTGCAGCCATAAGAATTTCAGACATTAGTTTGGCTCCTCTTTACTCTCTTTTAACCTTACAATTCTTTTTCTTTATGAACTCAGCCAATAATAATAGCTAAACTTACTATGAACTTGTTCTGTGTCCTCCACAGTTGTAATAAGCACTTTATAGGTACTAACCCATTTAATCCTCACAACATATTGTGAGGCATGTACTGGAATTAACTACATTTTACAGATGAGGAAACTGCAAGTAACTTTCCTGATGTTACTCAGCCCACCTCTGACAGAGCCTGATTCAGACCGATGTTCCCAGAGTCCTCATCACTAAGCCAAACTGCTTCTCCATAGATTGTAACCACCATATCCTTCTGCTTTTCAGTAGAATTTAGAGAAAGGTGTGACCAAGAGAACTGTTGAAGCTGAGATCTGTGGAAACTTTGCTGAATGCAGTATTTGTGTTGTTACTGGCTTAAGCTGCAAGTCTTGATCTTAGACATTTTGGACGTAGTCTTCAGACTTACACCCCATTGTACTCAGATCATATCTATCACTTAAATCAAGTTAAAAGGGTCCACTTATATTTTATTTCTGGAAAGAAACTGAGTTTCTTGGGTTTAGGGGGGCTTGTTTTGGAGGATTTTTTTGGTTTAGTTTTGTTATTATGTGTGGGTAGATACCTCAAAACACTTTTTACCAAAACATTCTACCAAATATAGTTGACCCTTGAACCACATGGGTTAGGGGCGCCAGTGCCCAATGTAGTTGAAAATCTGCATACAGCTTTTGACTTCCCAAAAATTTAACGACTAGTAGCCTACTATTGACCAGGCACCTAACCTATAACAGTGATTAATACATATTTTGTGTATTATATGTATATTATACTATATTCTTAAAATTAAGCTTAGAGAAAAGAAAATCGTAAGAAAAACCCATTTATGGTACTCTGTTTTATTTATTTATTTATTTATTTATTTATTTTAAGATTTTATTTATTTATTTATTTCAGAGGGAGAGAGAGCATGAGAGGGGAGAAGGTCAGAGGGAGAAGCAGACTCCCGGTGGAGCTGGGAGCCCGATGCGGGACTCGATGCCGGTACTCCGGGATCATGACCTGAGCTGAAGGCAGTCGCTCAACCAACTGAGCCACCCACGTGCCCCTGTTTTATTTATTTTTAAAAATCTGTGTATAGGTGTGCACAAGCAGGTCAACCCCGATTATTTGAGGGTCAGCTGTACTGTAGAAGGTTCCACCTTTGCCATGAAACCTCTTGATTACTTTAGGTTTTTGTGAGGGTTTTTTGTCTGGGGTTTTTTCTCTTCCTTAATCCAGTCTTTTTAAACTCTTGTTCAAGATTCTGTAGATACCATGTAAAAGAAACTCATTTCAAATAGTTAAGCTCACAAGAGTAGTTACTGGCAGAGTCCCAGGACTGCTAGGCAGGAGCAGCTCCTCGGCGTAGGAATGCAGTTGGGAGAGTCGGTTCCCCCAGGCCTCTCTCCTGCTATCTTCAGTCTTCCCTCTTTTCTGTATGGTTTTCATTTCCACCCCAGTGGCCTCGCTTGGTGGTGGGACAGCTCCAGGTTTGTCTTATCCCAGTTTAATGACTTTAGAGAAGAAAAGACCTCTTTCTCCCCTTTTCAGTCTGTCTGAATCCCAGGAAAGGATTCTGGCCCAGCTTGGATCCATGTGTATGTCCTTTGGACCAGTCATCCTGGCCAGGGAGGAGGGGGGCTGTGATCAGTTAGTTAGGCCTAGATTAAATGACTGCACCTGAGTGGGAGTGGGTGGGATGTGAGTGGCAGATTCCTAACAGCCTCACAGAATAGGGCTGGGCAGATGCTGTGAGAGAGGTGCTATTAGAAGACAGAGGGAAGCACAGGTTTCTGCTAAGGTGCTTATCTCTCTTCCACACTTTGGGACTTTTCTCGGCTTTGAGACTTCAAGCTCTTTGAAGGCAAAGACTTGAGAACCAGAGGGCCCTGGATTTGACTCCCTGTGCATCTCTGTGACACCACATAGAACTAGATGCTCAGTAAGCAAGTATTTATTTCAATTCCTGTTTGCAGTACTTCTCATTATTTTGGGTTACTGTAGTCATGATTATAGGTAGACATTATCTTTTCCATTTTTAGTTTTAACTGAATTATTTAATAATTGCTTCTGTGTTTAGTTCAGGGCCTTACTGGATAAGTTATGGGTACTCAGTTAACCTACATATGTAAAAATATGACTGAATAAAATTCCTCTTCAAATAATAAGCAAATTGTTTCCTCATATTTTTTTTAAAGACTTGTTCATTTATTTTAGAGGGAGAGCAAGAGAGAACACACGCCAGGGTGAGCAGGGCGAGGGGCAGATGGAGAGGGAGAGAGAGAATCTCAGGCAGATTCCAAGCTGATCATGGAGCCCAATGCAGGGCTCTGTTGCACAACCCCGAGATCATGACCTGAGCCAAAAGCAGGAGCTAGATGTTCAGTTGACTAGGCCACCACTCTGTTTCCCCATATTTTTAATGGATTGGGGTTTTTTTAATTGAAAATAAAGTATCATCAAAGATTTGGCTTATGAAATTGGTTTATCTTTATTCCTTAGAAAAGAGTTAATAGACAAATACATGACTTTAACATATATTTGTCCTCAGTGGTTATAGGACTTAAATACTTGCATTCAGGACTTTTTAAATCATCTAGATATTTTTTAAACTTTTACTCATTTTACTTTAGTTTAACTTGCTTTCATATTTTTGTCTCTTAATGAAAATGCCACATTATATAAGACAAAAATATTTAAATCAACGGCATATTAACTTATTTTCGTTTTCTCCTTAGGAACTGAGAGAAAGCTACAATACGCAGCAGTTAGCGCTTGAACAACTTCATAAGATCAAACGTGACAAGTTGAAGGAAATTGAAAGAAAAAGGTCAGAGCTAATACAGAAAAAGAAGCTAGAAGATGAGGCTATAAGGTAATATAGCTGATAAACTTATTATACTACTTTACTATTAGAATTCTAATTTTGTTGCCCGTATCTTAGTTTGACTGTGAAAATTTAAGGGAAATAAAGGATTACCTTTGGATGCTAATTAGAGTCTCAATTTTAGAAGTTCAGTTTTTCTTTTAGGGACTAAGATTATAGTAATCAATTTTATCTTCCACTGGTAAAAAAAAAAATAGGGGCTTTGGAATCAGACCTGGACTAGACTTCTTGATCTACCACTTACTATTTGGATGACCTTGGTTTAAGTCACTTTACCTTTTGAACCCCGTTTCTCCACCTGAGAAATAGAACTATGGAGGCATGCCTCATAAGTAAAAATAATGTAGCTAACAAGCCAAACACAAATGTCTTACACTCATCACTTCTGTCTCTCCGTTGTAAATCTGTTAGTTTGCTGAAAGATCACAAAAACCAAGTACTTAATTTTATTAAGTGATGAGATGGAGTATATAATGGCATGTTGTTGCAGTTCTCTTTGTGCCACTGAGCTTATCAGTTGCCTCCATTTATAGCAAGAAGGAAGACAGTTGCAGAATCGGAGGCATAGCACCATTTATGTAGAGACTTGGCATAGTTTTTTTCTGTTGTGAGCTCCTTTTTCTAATATGTTCCTCAGCCACATTCCGCGCCCCCGCAAATTCTCAAGTGTCAGAAACCAGTATAATTAACAAATATTAAGGAGCCAGGTTTCCTTTGCCTTGGAGATAAGTAGATGAGGAATGCCCATGAAGGAGCTAACAGTTACTAGGAAGGCAAGAAAGACACATTACCATGTAGCAGGCCTCTATTTTTAATGGCTTCAGAATACCCACTCCCAGCACACTTGATAAGTGGCCGCTGTTGACTGTGATGCAAGGACACTCTGGGTTTTATTCCTTGTTCTTGATTCCTCATCATTCCAGTAGGAGTTAGAGACTGCTAAACAGATCTCTGTAGTACTCTTTACTCCAAGGCCCCTACTTTTGTGGCCACTAACAAGAAACACTAGAATAATGTAAAAGCAGAGACAGTGAAGTTCAAATTAAGAAGGCTTTTTTTTTTTTTTTTTTGCCACTGAACGTTGCACAAGGGAATAGTGCAATAACTACATAGCTAGTCATTGTGTCAGAATTTTCTGCTGATATGTTGCAAGTATCTTGCTATCTCTTCATCACCGCTCACAATTTTTGCTAGGCCAGCAAGCCATATTAATACACATTTCATTCATTCATTCATTCATTCATTCATCCTCCTCACACATTATTCTGCTATAGAAGAGGAAAAAAATCAAAGCAGACACACATGTGGGATCAGTCCAGAGCTGAGTCTTAGAAATAACAGTTTGATTTCTTAGCCATTTGCCTAGGAAGGCTCCCTTCTTGTCCCGCGCTATTGGTTAGAGGCAGGTTTTCAGAGTGTAGGTTTGGCCTCTTTGCCCTTTGTCCAGCTTCTGAGGTATCTTCTGGCTCCGAACCAGTTTCTCATGCACTAACTGACGCATAAGAAAGTTTATCAAAATTTAATTTCATATTCTTTTAACTCTCTAGCCCTTCTTTATCCCAGTAAACATGGGGTAAATACTCTTGACTCTGGTGTTTATAATCTCTGAGAATTCAAGTAGAGGCTAGATTAGGTCACCTTAGTGTGGAAGAATATTGGAAAAGGCGATGGAGGAACTAACCAGAAAAAGGAATGGTGGCTGAGATGAAGAAAGGACCTCGGAGAAGCGTGGCCCTCAAAGGAGTCACAGAAAGTGCTGGAGGAAGTGCCGTTTGGAGTGAGAGAGGGTATGCGAGGATTTGCAGAGGGTCAAAGGGAAGCTAGTCATGGGGTAATGAACCAGGAGTATGAGTGTAAGACAGTCCAGGAATGAGGAAGAAAAGTGGCTGACTAAGTGGGTCTGCAGTTTCGGGGATTATATAGGAATTGAGACATGGAATTAAGCCAAGATGTCCTCCTTCAGGGGGCATAGGCCATCTTGCCCAGCTGGAAACCAAGCTGCAGCTATTATCAAATGTCATAGAAGCACATACGGAAGCGTGGACCCATAGGGGAACATGCCCTGCTCTCTAACAATGAAAAAGACTTCCAAGGGGTAATATAGAAAGTATGTAATCTGCCCGGAAGCATTTCCTGTTTCCACAGTAATGACCAAATCCTGAAAACAGGGGTTAGCTAGATAGTGGAAATAAGAGCTGAAATACAGTCCTTGTGAAAAATCTGGAGAGAAAGGAAGAAATCAGGAGAGAAAGGAAGAACATTGAGATATACCTTTTGTATTTGTTTTCTGAATAGTTTCCCTTTCTTCTCAGCATTGGGAGGTTGGCTGACAGGAGGGAATTTAAGGATATGGGAAATTGTCAGTCCTACTCCCCAGTTCATCTGTTTGACCAAGGGCCTCTCCTGATTAATTGATTTTCCCCTTCATCCATGATCCCCACTGTTTCTCCACACCCCATACTAATGCCTTTGCTATATGATAAATACATAAGATTATATATAAATGCATAAGAAATATGTAATACTTCTATAGTTTGTGAGGAATAAGATCTGATATTTTTATTTTGTTGTTATTTTGCGTAACAAAAATTTTAGGACATTGTGCAAACTCTCTTTTTTTTTATGTAAAGGAAAGCAAAGCAAGGAAAAGAAAACTTATGGAGAGAAAGTCTTAGAAAGGAGGAAGAAGAAAAACAAAAGCGACTCCAGGAAGAAAAAACACAAGAGAAGGTTCAAGAAGAGGAGCGGAAAGTGGAGGAGAAGCAGTGTAAGGATAAGGATAAAAATAATAGATTTGATTTTTCTGAGACAGAACAATGAAAGCAATAAGAAAAAAAGATTATGATGAAAAGCAAAAAAAAAAAAAAAAATTAAACAGATGTTAACCTTTGAGTCAGAAAAAAAAACTTTTTATAAATTAAACTTGGAGAAGTGCATAGGCTTTATTAAAACAGACTGAGGGTAGAAGTCTTAAAACAACTTGTAGAGAAGAAAAGAAGATTAACATAATCACTGAGTAGCTATGAACAGACCCTGACATGGTTTTCATGATTGAAGTAAACAGTTGTAGTTTATTCAACCAGTGTTAACTAAACTGTTTATTTTAATGATACAACAATAAAATTTTAAGTCTTTGCATATTGAAATTTTCTCAGACGGTATGTTTTGTTCATGATACAGCTCAGTATCCATTCCTAAGATACTTTACATATTACTGTATTTCTTTTGGATATACAAATATTTGAATCCTTATTGATGAAACATGTGTTGAAATTTCTGTAAGCCAAAGCATTTATTCTGCAAATAAAGTTAAGTATTTTTAATCTTATTAAGGGTAGTGTATCTGTGAGCTCTTCTGCTTTTCTTTTAGAACCGTACTGGTAAAATCTGCAGCTCTTTCTTCACTGAACCCTGTTCACTGCTAACCTCATCTGTGACCTCTCTCTCTGCCTCTTCTTCCCTGTTACATCCTGAGTGCCACAGAACAAACCTTGCTGCTTGGCCTCCTTGCGCTTTGCACGGCTTAGCTGCCACCACTCCTCTGCCTTCCCCGACGTCCCTGCGCGTGGCACACCCTGCAAGTCATGGCTTTGTTTCATTGCCTCCTACTTTACTGAAGATGAATGTCCTTGTTTGCTTTTATATCGATTCTGTGACTGTACAAGATATTTAAATCCTAATAAGCCTGTGTCAAATGAATTTTCATTTTACTATTTGATGTTCAGTTTTTTTTTCTTTTTGATTTTACGAGTTCTTTATATTGAGTCATCACAAAGATGTGTATACATGAAAGTAGCAAATAATGACCATTATCTTCTCTTTAGGTGAGCCAGCTAGTGCTTTGGTAAATTATAAAGCATTATATCGCTTTGAAGCCAGGAGCCATGATGAGATGAGTTTTAATTCTGGGGATATAATACAGGTAGGAAACAATCTTTTTTGTTCATGAATAAGCTTAATACAATGAAATATATAACTTTCTATAATAATAATGACTATAATTTTATGTAGTGATTTATCATTTAAAAAGCATATCTTTAACTTTATCTGATTTGGCCCTAACAACGTACTGCACAGTTGCATATTATCACTGCCATATTCTAGGTAAGGCAGCTTAGACTTACACAGTAGGTAACAGGCAGCAGGCCAGTGACAGAGTGGGTTGCAAGTATGTGTCTTTGATTTCCAAATCCTGTGTTCTTTTACACTGTGCCATTGCTTCACATCATGGAAGGTGATGCTGATTTTGTTAATAAATTACCAGTAAAATTTGGGGAAGCTGATTATTTTCTGGCAACATTAAAGGAATTGAAGGAGGCAGGTTCTATAGCTCTAATTAGGTGCAGTCCCTTGTTCCTAGAAACAAAAGTCCTTTATTATATAGTCACAAATGACAGAAAATGGATGAATAAAGGAAGATGCAGGGAATAGCATTTGATACAGCTATGGAATGGAATGGAAAGAATACAGGCTTTAGAAGCATACTAACTTGGGTTTTAGTCTCTGCTTCAGTTTTCTTCTTAATAAATTAAGGTACTATTACCTGGACTACGGAGCCAGTGCCTGCTTTCATTTTTCCCCACATGATCACCTTTTTGGTGTATTTTATGTGTTACATAGCAAATATTTAGTGATACTTGGCATAGGGTTTACTAGAAACATCTGTTCAAACACTCGAGATGGTCCCCAGCTACACATTCTGTTACCATTGCCACCAATGACAGTGCCACAGTCTGGTGGCCTTCCTGATCCTCCACCTGTTGATGATGATGAGTCTGGTCCAGAAATGAAGAGATGCAGCCTATGTGGTCAGGAGCCTACTTATATTTCTGGTTATATCTTTTATTTACTCTGTCAACAAATATTTTCTGAGGGCTGTGCTAGGCTAGGAATATAGTGAACAAGGCACAGTCTCTACCCTTAAACAGCTGATAGTCTGATGAGAAAGACAGACCTTCTAATGCAGTAGAGGAAGGAAGGTGGTGGAAAGCTACCAGCTAGAGCAGACCTCGCCCGTGGTCATCAAGCCAGTCTGGTGGCAGTGACAACGGGAACATTGAGTTAGCTAGAGTTTCTCAGCTGTGTTCTGTGCCGAATCACTGATGTAAAGAATGAGTCATGTGTTACAGATGCCTGCTTTGGACACCTTGGTTGATGACAGTGTCATTCACTAAGAGAGGAAGATCAGAAGGAGGGAACTGGAGTAAGAGTTACAATGAGTTTAATTTGGGGTGAGTTTCAGATTTCTAGGCAGCAGGTGGATACACCTCTGGCTATCCGGAGATATAGAGAGACCTCAGGCAGAGATCAGAGGAGGCCAGTTTGAGTGTCATCATTATGTTGTGATGGTAATTGACATGAGTGTAGGGGATGATTGATGATGCAGTCCCCCAGAGACATGAACACTGGAGGTATTATTAGAGGAAGGGGAGCCATAAAAGAAACAACGAGAGGTAGGGAAAAGCCAGGAGCGTAATTTAGCATGAGGGAATTTTGAGAAGAGTGGTCTGGGTCTGCATGTGAAATAAGATAGGACTAAAAAAAATAACCATTAGATTAACAGTATCACAACTATCGTTAACCTGGAGGAAAACAGTATTAGTTGAGTGGAGTGGTGGGGGAAGAAGCCAGATTTTAGTGACCTGAACAAATAGGAAGGGAGGAAGAGGAGACAGTGAATATATAAAATTCTTTGAAGGAGCTTGGCTTTTGAAAGTTGGAAGGGAAAGAAAATGATAGTGAGGTGTATGGGTTGAGGGAAGTTGTTCTATGTTTGGTTTTTTGGTTTTTTGGTGTGTGTGTGTTTTTTTTAAGTTGGCTGAAGCTTGAGCAAGTTCAAATAATGATAGAGAAGATCTGCAGAGAGGGAAAGGATTAATGATACTGGATTTAGTAAAGTGCACAGCTGTAAGCATACAGCTCAAATGATTTGTGCGCATGTATGTATCTGTGAAACTACCACTCAGATCAGCATATAGAACACAGAACACTCAGGAAAGCACCTCATGTCTCCCCTGGCAGACCTCTCTGTTCTGACTAGTGGATGCAGATGAGGAAGATTCTTGGTAAGGCTGGAAGGCTTGGAATCTAGAGCACAGGAGGAAAGATTAGTGGAAGGACTAGATAACCTCTTCCTTAGGGATTAGAGGGCTGAAAGAAAGAATGGATGGGATTATTAAATGCATTTTGTTGGGGTGGCTGGGTGGCTCAGAGAGTTAAAGCCTCTGCCTTCCGCTCAGGTCGTGATCTCAGGGTCCTGGGATCAAGCCCTGCATCGGGCTCTCTGCTCAGCGGGGAGCCTGCTTCCTCCTCTCTCTCTGCCTGCCTCTCTGTCTACTTGTGATCTCTGTCTGTCAGATAAATAAATAAATAAATAAAATCTTAGAGCCCTGGCAACATTTTCCATGATAACCTATTTTTCCAGTGTTCATATGTGTTAATGCTGTTTTTGAAGTAATGGTTTCCATTAACCTGTGAGAACTATATAAAAATTTCTAGTTTAATTCTCTATATAAATTGACAAGTAAAAATTAATTAGAGCTATACATAACAGATTTGAAGCAATATGAAATTGGTTAAAATTGACCCCTGACAAAGCAAACTTGGTCTAATTCTAAAGATTAAATGAATGGGCCTTTTCTCTTTTTTTTTTTTTTTTCAAAGATTTTATTTATATATTTGACAGAGATGACAACTAGGCAGAGAGGCAGGCAGAGAGAGAGGAGGAAGCAGGCTCCCTGCTGAGCAGAGATCCCAATGCAGGGCTCCATCCCAGGACCCTGGGATCATGACCCGAGCTGAAGGCAGAGGCTTTAACCCACTGGCCATCCAGGTGCCCTGAATGGGCCTTTTCTTTTGGAACGGTAGAAAATATTAGGAAAAAGTATTAAAGAAAGTAGACTTTTAACAGTTTGTAGAAAAAGGAGGAAGTTAGTGTTTGAATGCCAGTATTCATACCTGTCAGTGATCCATGCTTTGAGACCAACATTTAAATCAGGTAAATTGCTGAGCATGCTGCTTTAGGTTGCATAATTCCTTGGGGTCTGTTATGTTCTTATCTTCAGTTTTAGTGCTCTGAATTGGCTATTTTAAAGTAGTCTTAAACCAGATCTACAGGATGATATTTTAGCAGGGGTTTCTTTTGTTCTGTTTCAGAACACCATTTTATAGTTACTACATGGCTGTGCTAGCTATGATAGAACTAGTGAGTGTATTTAGCAAGCAAGATTGCAGGATACTAGATCAATATACGAGAACAAATGTTCATGGTTTTATTTATAATAGCCAAAAGCTGGAAACCATTCAGATGTCCATCACTAGGTGTAAGCATTTAAACAAAAATGGTGGTATATCTATACAATGTAATATTACTCAGCAATAAAAAGGAGGAAAAAATGAAAGTATTAACCACCTATGTGTGTTACCAGTTAAAAAATAGTGTTCAGAATTCTTAGAGAGTTCAAGAAGACCCTGTCATAGGAACAGAAAAAACTAAGCAAAGCAAAAATTAATGATTAACTATAGGATAATAACAGTTTGCAAGAAAGTAAGTGTAATTATCAGAATAGTGCATGATTCAGATGTGAAAGTTTATTTTCAGAGTCATAATAATGTAAACATTGAATATAATTTAACCAAAAACTTTGAGATAGCAGTATTTATTGAATGCAGTAAAAGACAGTTAAATGTTGATTTTCCATTACCAAAAGCCAATAGATAATGTCTAAAATTGAAACATTCAAGAAATAGTAGTATAAATACATTATTTAGAAATAGAGAAGGTAATACAGAAGAAACAACTGAAAATGGCAAGTTAGTATGCGGAGTGGAAATTAGGGCATAATGAGTGATGGGGTCTTCTATCATAAGCCATGTGGAATGCTGTTTGTTTTTATAAACTATTTTCATATTTAACTTGGATGGAATTCAAAATTAAATTTTAAAAAGGCAATTTGTTAGTCATTAGAGGTATTGAATGACCTATTAATTTGTAGAAAATGGCATCAACTCTTTAGTTCCATGGGCTTAATTCTGAAAATGAGGCTACTGTACAGTAGTCTGCATTTCCTTCCTTTGTAAATGTGTGGCATTCTAACCATTGTTAACCCTTCTTTTTGTTTCCATAGGTGGATGAAAAAACCATAGGAGAACCTGGTTGGCTTTATGGTAGTTTTCAAGGAAATTTTGGTTGGTTTCCATGCAACTATGTAGAAAAAATGCCATCAGGTGAAAAATCTGTGTCTCCTAAGAAGGCCTTACTTCCCCCTACAGTATCTGTATCTGCTACCTCAACTTCTTCTGAGTAAGTTTTTACTAACAGTGGAGTTTATGCATTTTTCTTGGTAATGTATAAATACTTAGTAGGTATTCATGTCAGCGTGCTACATAATCATAATCTAATCTGTGCTGGGCTTTCCAAGAGTACCTTTGTTCCAAATTTCATACTGGAATTTATTAAATAAAAATGTAGGTCAGTACTTTGTTCATGAATTTTTTCCCCACAAATTGTGTTTAAACACAAAGTAAATTATATACAAGCTGATAAATTTGTAGTACTTCAGTAAATTTTAAATGATTAACTGTACTTATATCGAGGCGTTTTATTTGCAGATCACTTTCTTCAAATCAACCAGCATCAGTGACTGATTATCAAAATGTATCTTTTACAAACCTAACTGTTAATACGTCATGGCAGAAAAAGTCAGCTTTTACTCGTACTGTGTCCCCTGGATCTGTGTCACCGATTCATGGACAGGTGTGTATCTTTAATTTTGTGTGCTTTATCCTTTTTCTTTCCTTTTTAAGATTTATTTATTTATTAGAGAGAGAAAGCACGCACAATTGGAGGAAGGAGCAGAGGGAGAGAAACTAACACGGGATTCAGTCTCACAACCCTGAGATCATGACCGGAGCCAAAATCAGGAGTCGGACGCTCAGCGGACAGAGCCACCCAGGCGCCCCTGTGTTCTTCATTCTTTGACATTGCTTCTGTTCACATAAAATAGAATGAAGATTTTTGTATAAAGGCATCATTTACTCTTTTAACCAGAGTTTGTAGCATTTGATTTCTGTTCTTATTGTCCACGTGTGATGTAAAGAAATTATTATTTAGAAGTTTCTCAGCAGTTCATTTTCATAGCATCCAGTTATTACCAGTTAAAGTTTCTAAGCTCAAAATGTCATTGTTATAAGTCTGGTTATATTATTCTTAATTCATAGTTGCTGTAAGAAGTTATTTGGGCTTGGGAGTTTTTGTTTTTTTGTTCTTAAAAAAGTTATTTGTATGGGAACTATGCTATGTATATTTATCCTCTGATTTAGATGTGACCATTACATCTGTTACATCTAAATTACAGATCAGGCCTATTACATGAACAAAAGAAAGCACAGACTTCATCACAATAGAGTCCAGAGATATGCCTTCACTCAAAAAAAGGCCTATTATGTCACCATAGGTTCCAGGCATTTCATTATGTGCTAGAAATTTAATGGGAAAAAAAATCCCAGCCATTAAGAAGTCGTAATCTAATGAGACAGACACAGAAATAAATAACTGTTAAGGGCGCCTGGGTGGCTCAGTCGGTTAAGTGTCTGCCTTCGACTCAGGCTGTGATTTCCAGGCCCTAGGAACACGCCCCTCTTTGGGCTCCCTGCTCAGTGAGGAGTCTGCTTCTTCCCTCTCCCTTTGCTCCCACCCTCCTGCTTACCTGTGCTCTCTCTCAAATGAATAAATAAATCTTTAAAATCTTTTTTAGGGACGCCTGGGTGGCTCAGTTGGTTAAGCAGCTGCCTTCGGCTCAGGTCATGATCCCAGCTTCCTGGGATCGAGTCCCACATCGGGCTCCTTGCTTGGCAGGGAGCCTGCTTCTCCCTCTGCCTCTGCCTACCACTCTGTCTGCCTGTGCTCTCTCTCTCTAACAAGTAAATAAAAAAAAAATAATAATAATAATAAAATAAAATCTTTTTTAAAAAAGAAATAAAGAATTGAATTTTATGGGAAGCATTGTCATATAGATATTCTACAAAGTCTTGAGGCATACAGCTGAGAGAGATCTCCTTCAGTCTGTGGAAATTGGAGCACGGTTCACAAAGAGCCAGGTTTTTGAGCAGGAACTTGAAGATAAGCAAGATTTTAGCAAACAGAGAAGGAACGTTATTTCTGTGAAAAAATAAGTTGGGGAAGATCAGTGAGGCATGTTAACACAGAGTTTGCAGGATGAGAATTATTTGTAGTGTGGCCAGAGTACAGGATTCGTGGAGAAAGGGCCAGGAAGTGCAGTTAGAGGTGGAGGTTTATTTGTGAAGTGTTTGACAGTGCCCAGCAGCTTGGCAGTGGGCAGCCCCTGAAAGTTTCTAAGAGGTATATATTTTAGAAACCTAACCCCACCAGCAGTGTAGGGGCTAGATTAGTGGAAGGAAGCAAAGGAAGGAGATCAAGTAAGGAAGGGTGCTGCAGTCGCTAAGGAACAAGAGAGGATGGTGTGAACTCATGCCACAAGAGAGAAAACATGTAGAAGAGGAAATGGATTTCCCTTCTATACGTTTTCAGGATCTTTAGCTCGAGTAACAGGAAGGATGGTGATGACATTGTCTTTGGTGGGCATCGAAAGAGGAGTGGATTCCGTGGTTCCAAAAATGCATCCCACACCTGCAACTCAGGTATCTGGTTTAGAGACAACCTGATGGGAAGGCCCCATAAGCAGAGTCTGACTTACAAGACTGGAGCTCAGGAGATAAAGTTATAATTAAGATACAGATTTGAGGAAGCCACTCTGCCTTTGGGCTTGGGTCATGATCCCAGTGGGATCCAGTCCCACCTCCGGCCCCTTGCTTGGTGGGGAGCCTGCTTCTCCCTCTGCCTGCAACTCCCTCTGCTTGTGCTCTTTCTCTCTCTCTCCCTGACAAATAAATAAATAAAATCTTTTTTTTTTTTAAGATTTTATTTATTTATTTGATAGAGATCACACAAGCAGGCAGAGAGGGGAGGGGAGAAGCAGGCTCCCTGACGAGCAGAGAGCCCAATGCGGGACTCTATCCCAGGACGCTGGGATCATGACCCGAGCCGAAGGCAGCGGCTTAACCCACTGAGCCACCCAGGTGTCCCAAATAAAATCTTTAAAAAAAAAAAAAAAAGATTTGAAAAGGCTTAGACATAAATAAGATAATTTAGGGAAATCATGTGGAAATAGGAAAGGAAAGGGCCTGGACCAAAGATGGGATCCATCAAGCACCAGAGAGTGAGTTTTCTGAAGGACAGGGGTGTAAGTGATGTCATCACTGTTTAGACATCAGGGAAGGTAGGGGTTTGGAAGAAGCTTTTTGTGCTTTGACGTTATCAGTGACCTTGTCAAGAAGAGGTTCGGTAGTGTGGGTGCAGAACCTAAATTAAAATGGATTGAGTTCCTGTCTTTAAGGAATTTAGAAGTAGAAATTAAGTAGAGAGGGGGAAAGATTGGCTATTTTAGAGAGGCACTTCATGATGTTACAAAATATTTTTGGAAAATGGAGGGTGTAGTAGAAGATTTAGGGCACAGGTAAAGAGATTAGCCTTATCAACAAAACTCTCCTTCCTCTGAGAGGAGCGAAGAGAGGAGGCAAAGAAAGAATGAATAAGAATACCAGGAGGAAGTTGGGGAGCAAAAGCTGAGAAGTGGAAGGAGGAGAGCACAGGCCCATCTGTATTGGTTAGTGGCGTGACCTTTGACCTGTAGTGACCTCAGGGAGGGGGTGTCAGGATAGTGACCTCAGGGAGGGGGTGTCAGGAACTAGAGGATAGGAAGGGCTGTAGTAGCTCTTTGTACTTGTTCCGTGATGTCACTTGATGGATTTATGAAAACATTTCTTGAGTGCCCAGTGTTTCTCCTTCAGTCCAGTGTTACTTCATGCCAAGATGTTTCCTTGAATGATAGGTGTTCAGTCTTTAACAAACAGAGGCTATTCAGATGTTGTCATCTTATCATTTTAAATTGGTTGATAAAGGTTATCTTAAGTCAACACCACACAAACTTGTCTCTGTTTAAATAGTTAATAAGTTATATATTAGGAAAAAGAAATCACCGTTACCTTTTTTTTTTTTTTTTTAATCTTATGGTTTTGTATTCACAGGGACAGGTTGTAGAAAACCTAAAGGCACAGGCCCTTTGTTCTTGGACTGCAAAGAAAGATAACCACTTGAACTTCTCAAAACATGATATTATTACTGTCTTGGAGCAGCAAGAAAATTGGTGGTTTGGGGAGGTACATGGAGGAAGAGGATGGTTTCCAAAATCTTATGTCAAAATCATCCCTGGGAGTGAAGTCAAGCGGGAAGAGTAAGCATTTTGTGTTTCCATGAGATGTGGATGTTGGTGTTTTCCCTAATGAGTCCGCTGTAGAATATAAAACATTTATGCTTGAGTTTGACCATCAGGAGGGTAATTCCTGGAGTGAAAAAAGTGCACTTCAGATATTTGTACCAATTTTAGAATATCTTTTATTCTAGTTATTTCAGATTCCTAAAGTTCTCAAAGTGCTTAAAATTTGAGATCTGTTGTTTTCTTTGTGCTATCAGGTCAGTTAGAGAAGTCCTTTTTTATTTCCTTTGGAGCACTTCTTAGAACCTTCTTGTTTACTTTGCACTGTCAGTTTTTTGTTTTTTTTTTTTAATTTTTTTTTTAAGATTTTATTTATTTATTTGACAGACAGATCACAAGTAGGCAGAGAGGCAGGCAGAGAGGGAGAGGAGGATGTAGGCTCCCTGCTGAGCAGAGAGCTCAATGCGGGGCTCGATCCCAGGACCCTGGGATCATGACCCGAGCTGAAGGCAGAGGCTTTAACCCACTGAGCCACCCAGGCGCCCCTGCACTGTCAGTTTTTTAAATAAAGGTTTACTTTGCCAGAGTGGAGGGCTTGACGTTTCTGGGCCTCCAGAATTCCTTGAAGATCACACCACTGCTGGTAAGAGACTGGGCTGTACTTACGCATTTTCTTACCCATATCCCTTACTAGAGCGTAAGCTCCAGGAGGACAGGGTCCATGTCTTTTGTTTGTTTGGTTTTCAGTTTTTCCCTGCCTCGTGTCATCTCGGTGCACAGTAGCTTCTCAGTCATGTTAGCTCAGTGAATAAGCAGAGGAGCCAGTGAACGAACAGTTGAATCCATTTTCAGATGAACAAGTAAAAATTAGACAAGGTCTCTGGCCTTTATTTCCCAGTGCACAGAGGAGACAGATCATCAGACATCTTTAAGATGTTTAAGAAATAAGTATTCTAATGTAGCAGTGGGCAGCTGTCTCGTGTTTTTCATGGAAATTGATCTAAATAGAAAAGTGATCTGACTGAATGAAAAGGGACAGGTCTTTAGAAATCAAGAGGCTTGAGTTCTGATTCTGCTATTTTTTGTCAGGCTGTATGGAATAACCTACTTTGCAGTTTTCTAATTGATGAGATGAAAAAAGTAAATTAATCTTTAAATCCCTCTCAGTGCTGAGACTCTTTGTATGAATTTTTAGTTCAAATGCAGAAATTTACTCTTCAGACTGACATGGAATTTTAGACTTAAAATTGTGTTAATGGTAACAGCTCAGAGCTTACAGGTGCATATGGGCACTGAGCTAGGCCCTTCATAGGAATTATCTACTTAAACACCATAACATTTTATGGAGTAGAAAACGTAAGTGCAAAGACAGTAAGTTTAAATGCTTTTTCCCCCTAACTTTTCATTCAATTACTGACCTTTTCTAGCGGATAAGGCATGTAACGTGAAAGCCTACAGTAATGGAGAGATCATGCCTTAAACAAGGCAGTCTGTTAAGCTGTGGCCATGAGCTGTAGTAAGCTTCCAGTCTGTTTCCCTGAGAACTGCCTTACTGTATAATTTCCTCAAGGGTCCTGAGGAGCACTGGTGCACCCTAGGATGTCTAGTTCCTAAGTACCACAGTCTCCCACATTTTTAAAGATAGTTTCCTGGGTTACCTATACCCCTGGGGCTAAGAATACATTATATGTTTATAAAAAGAAAAATTAAAAAAAAAAAAAGCAGAAACACAAGCATTGTTTGTGGAGCTAAAAATAAAGGCAACCTTTTTGAAGAAAAAAAAGTTACCTGGGTTAAACTGGAAATTAAAGTTTTACTGTTTTTGAAATATAAAAATAAAGTTCTATTATTTTATGTATTTAAATGTAGTGTGCTCTAAACAAATATTAAAATTAATATGTTATGTTCTTCTTGTCTCTCCCTATACCAAGCCAAGCCCCCTATGTGCTTTACTAAATAACTGTCCATTTATCAAGGCACTTGTGTCTTTTAAATTCCTCTAGAAAGGCAAAGTATCTCACACTTTAAAAAACTTATTTATAAATCATGTTGAAATTACTTCGTTAAAAAATTACAGGTTTATAATATACTAGGCCCTTCTTAGTCCCCTAACGATTTTGTGTATGAGAATATTTCTAGCCTGTGTACTGAGACAATATTTAAATTAATTTTAGAAAGACCTAAAAGAAAGTACTGCAAATACCTGCTGATCACCTTTCTTGGTTTTTGCTTGTTGATGTCTTTGTTTCATTATTTTTTTAAATCTGTGTATTTATTTGGCAGACCAGAAGCTTTGTATGCAGCTATAAACAAGAAACCTACCTCTGCAGCCTATACAGTTGGAGATGGTGAGTTTTTGGCAAGTTATAAATTAAATGGGAGTCAGATTAGCTATTGACTCATTGTCTGACTTCCCACAGTTGTTATTTGCCTTGTTTCCATGTCTTCGGTGTTTAAGTAGGCTTAGGAGAACCTGCCCCTTAGCTATTTCATATGAATATTGAGAATATAGAAAAAAATATGGCACTTTCAGAAAATTGGTACTGTAAAAATTCAGCATGGACTCAATAAATAAGATCATAAAAAATGTTGCAGTGAGATAGCATGAAGGTTTTTGTTTTCTTGTTATTTTAGATATCTAGGTTAGGCAATTTTAGTACATTTAGTTATTTACAAATTGCATTTAAATTACAGTGTATAATATAAATCATTAAGTAGGATTTGAAATCAAGGTACACTTTATCATAATTATTACAAAGAAATTTTTTCTATAGCCCTTTGGGCTGACTACTATTTTTTTATTTCAGTGTGCTAAAAAATAAAAGACTGTCTGCCCTAAGTTTTTGGCATTTTTATTTAACACTTACATAGTTTTATAAATGAATTGTATATGTCCACTATAAAATTAGTTGAATAGGAGAAGTGCATTTTATGTTTACATTACTGCTCAAGAAGATTAGCTTAACGATAAATTAAACCATTTATTCATTATCTACTATGTTAAAGATTCTATGCTAAAGCCTGAAAAATACAAGGATGAATAAAACACAGTTTCCCCCTCACAGTAGACTGGGGAGTATAGGCATACCACTGTAAGAAATTCTGTAATGAGTAGATAGAACTGAAAAAAAAATTTTTTTTAACTGAATTTGGAGTAGGACCTATAAATCCACAGAGAAGGCAGTGTTGAATTATCTTAAGCAAGGAGTAGAATTTCGCATAGTGACAAGGGAAGAGAAAGCTCTTGTAGACAGAGGTAAAGTTAAGAGCCAGGGCGTGGCTGTGAAAGGTTAGAGAGCTCAGATCACTAGCTGGACTGGACCCATACATAGGTTCACTGTGGAATGAGTGCTGCAAAGTGAGTCTAGGAAGGGAGGAAGGAGTGTTTGGGGAAGACCTTGCTAATTGCAGCATACCTAAACCTTGCAGGCATTTTTGGTTTTGTTAAATCACCTAAATTGAGTAATACTGGGAACGTGAACAGTAAATAGGTTGTAGATGGTGTTCCTAGTCATTTCTAGTTTATGATGTACAGATGAAATTCCATGTTGACAAATACAATTAACTGGAAACTTAGAAAGACTTCTACAACCAGGTCATTGACTGTTTATTCTACGTAGCAGTAATGACAAAGATGGAAACCAAAGCCAATATATTTTCCCCAAGAAGTCAGTATGTATTGAGCATCTACTCTGTGCCAAGCACTGTGGTAGGAGCTGGGTCACTGTGGTAGAACTTGGCTACTGGTACTGAAGTCAGCTGAATATTGGGCATTTCCATAACTATATATAAAAGAATTAGAAAAGAACTTAGCATATTAAAATGTATTTTGTGTAAAGAAATTGAAAAAATATTTTCATATCTTAACTCTGTAGAGATACTTCTACCTACTTGTGTTTTTGGATTCTCTGTGATAAGACGGTAATGATGATGATGCTACAGTAGGGAAAAGAAGAAACCCTATGATAAAGCTTTATGTTAAATAATCTTTTTCTAGAAATTATTAAACAATTGCCTCATTCTTTTTTCTTCTTTAAGATCTTTTTACATTAGGTTTCCTTAACTTACAAGGTCTTTTACAATTAATTTACACAAGGTTTGGAGATTAACATAATCTTTTTCTATAATCTTAAGACCAAAATTCGTTTCTTTTTGTTTTGTTTCCTAGAGTATATTGCACTTTATTCATATTCAAGTGTAGAACCTGGAGATTTGACTTTCATTGAAGGTGAAGAAATATTGGTGACCCAGAAAGATGGAGAGTGGTGGACAGGAAGCATTGGAGATAGAACTGGAATTTTTCCATCAAATTATGTCAAACCAAAAGATCAAGAGGTAGAGTTATTTTGATATACAAACAAAATGATTCTATTCTTGTGTATCGAGATTCATACTGAAAACAGAGACTCATGTATAGATAAGCTTTGGTTGTAAGGACACCACTGAAGGTGGCACCAGTTAAATAGAGTTTATTGTAGGGATCCTGTTAGATAAGAGGGACAGGATTTCATGAAATTTCTAAGAGTAGGAGCCAAAGGTAGAGCTAGGCGTCATGGTAACTGAAGCTAGGAAAGAGTCCCAGATCCCAGGAATCACCTTCAAGGAGTTTGTAAATCTTTGCGGCTCTGGTGTTAATGTGACTCACCTACGCTCAGTTCCTGCTTCTTTTCATCCTACCACTAGTGCCGTACAATGCAGCGGTTCTCAAACTCTTTGGTTTGAGGAACATTTTACATTCTTAAAAATTATTGGGGATTTTGTGGACATTGCTGCTATAAACATTCGGGTACACGTGCCCCTTCGGATCACTACGTTTGTATCTTTAGGGTAAATACCCAGTAGTGCAACTGCTGGGTCATAAGGTAGCTCTATTTTCAATTTTTTGAGGAACCTCCATGCTGTCTTCCAGAGTGGTTGCACCAGCTTGCATTCCCACAGTGTAGGAGGGTTCTCCTTTCTCCACATCCTCGCCAGCATCTGTCATTTCCTGACTTGTTCATTTTAGCCATTCTGACTGGTGTGAGGTGGTATCTCATTGTGGTTTTGATTTGTATTTCCCTGATGCCCAGTGATGTGGAGCACTTTTTCATGTGTCTGTTGGCCATCTGGATGTCTTCTTTGCAGAAATGTCTGTTCATGTCCTCTGCCCATTTCTTGATTGGATTATTTGTTCTTTGGGTGTTGAGTTTGCTAAGCTCTTTATAGATTTTGGATACTAGCCCTTTATCTGATATGTCGTTTGCATACAATGGAACACTATGCAGCCATCAAAAGAAACGAAATCTTACCATTTGCGACGACATGGATGGAACTAGAGCGTATTATGCTTAGCGAAATAAGTCAACTGAAGAAAGACAACTATCACATGATCTCCCTGATATGAGGAAGTGGAGATGCAACGGGGGTGGGGGTTAAGGTGGTAGGAAAAGAAAAAATGAAACAGGATGGGATCGGGAGGGAGACAAACCAAAAGAAACTCTTAATGTCATAAAACGAACTGAGGGGGGTGGGGGGGAAGAGGGGCTGGGAGAGGGTGGGGGGGTTACATTATATGTTTAAATAAAAAAGCTTAAATTAAAAAAAAAATTATTGGGGATTTTAGGGGCACCTGAGTAGCTCAGTCAGTTGAGCAACCGACTCTTGATTTCACCTCAAGTCATGATCTCAGCAGGGTCTTGAGATCCAGCCCTGCGTCCCTCAGCCTCTGTCTGCGCTCAGCGGGGAATCTGCTTGAGATTCTTTCCCCGCCCACTCACACTCTCTCTCCCTTTCTCTCTAAAATAAATAAATAAATCTCTACAAAATTATTGGGCACTCTAAAGAGTTTTTAAAACTATATGAGTGTGGGATGCCTGGGTGGCCCAGTTGGCTAAGTATCTGCCTTCGGATGAGGTCATGATCCCAGGGTCCTGGGATAGAGCCTCACGTTGGGCTCCGTGCTTTTTGGGGAGCCTGCTTCTACTTCTCCCTCGGCCACTCCCCACTTGCTCTCTCTTCTCTCTCTAATAAATAAAATCTTTTTTTTTTTTAAGATTTTTTTTTAATTTTTATTTATTTGTTAGAGAGAGAGAGAGAGCGAGCACAGGCAGGCAGAGTGGCAAGCAGAGGCAGAGGGAGAAGCAGGCTCCCTGCCAAGCAAGGAGCCCGATGTGGGACTCAATCCCAGGACGCTGGGATCATGACCTGAGCCGAAGGCAGCCGCTTAACCAACTGAGCCACCCAGGTGTCCCAAATAAATAAAATCTTTTACCTAATGCATTTAAAATATATATATAGGTTAAACTATATATGGATTATACATAGTTATATTTTCCATATTAGAAATTAAAACTGTGGAATTTTAAAAATACTTATTTTAAAGTAACAAAAGAAGGGATGCCTGGATGGCTCAGTCTGTTAAGGTGTCTTCCTTCAGCTCAGGTCATCATGATCCCGAGTTCCATGTTGGGGGTGGGAAGGAGTCCTTGCTCAGTGGGAAGCCTTCCTCTCCCTCTGCCTGCCACTCCTCCTGCTTGTGCTTACTCTCTCTGACAAACAAAATCTTTTAAAAAATAAAGTAACGGATGCCTGGGTGGCTCAGTTGGTTAAGCAGCTGCCTTTGGCTCAGGTCATGATCCCGGCGTCCTGGAATTGAGTCCCGCATCGGGCTCCTTGCTTGGCAGGGAGCCTGCTTCTCCCTCTGCCTCTGCCCGCCACTCTCTCTGCCTGTGCTCGCTCTCTCTCTCTCTAACTAACTAACTAACTAATAAGTAAATAAATAAAATATAAAGTAACAAAAGTAAACCCCTTATATGGTAATATAAATAACTTGCTTCTTATGATAAACAACATTATATTTTCAAAGAAGAAATTTTGGCAGAAAGATTAGCATTGTTTTGTATTTTTGCAAAGCTCTTTCATGTCTGACTTAACTTGAAGACAGCTAGATTCTTCACTGTTTCGGTATTCAGTCTGTGGTGGTACATTCTTTTGGTTGATGTATGTAAAGAAAATTCAACCTCACACAGATATGGGAGAAGACAGGAGTATTTGTTAACATTTTCAGGTGCCTGTGATTATTCTTTGACATTACTATCCCAAAACTTAAGAAGTGTGAAATTGTTATAGGTTAGTTACACATGAATCTGAAGCCATGTCAGTGAACATTGCTTACTGTTATATTAAAATTCACTACTCTGTTTTGACATCGAATGGATTTTTTAGCCCATGCATTGGTCATTTGGAAAAGATGGAATCCCTGAGTCATGCAAATATTCCTTGTATTGCCACATTTCATTATATAATATCAAAAAATTTTATTTGTTAATATCACCACAGATCTTATGGGAAAGATCTTCAAATACTTGGAAACTGTCAAACTCATGGTGGTAGATGCAAGTTTTCCAAAATTTCAATTTTCTCTTGAAATCCTGAATTGGATAATTGGCCACAAGTCCCGTCAGCTGTATTCTTTGATGTGACAGGCATACTTTATCTTGAAGAAAACGTCTGCTAAATCCCGAGTCTGAAGAGTTTGTCTTTCAGTTCCTTCAAGTAAAAACGTCCCGTGAAAACCCCAGTTCAGCTCACAGTTTAATCACACAAGTGCTTCTCCTTCAGATAACCATCTTCTATTTCAGTATGCTGCGAAACACTGTAGGCTTGCTTCCATCTAGTCACATAGAATTTTCAAAAGATCATGTTTCACTAAGATTTCATAACATTTTTACTGCTTGATCAAGGACATTTTTAAGTGAAACTGGTTTTGTTTGTCCGTGATTATGTGGTTGTGAAGAATACTGTGACCTCAAGTATAATTTCGCACCACTGTCATGATTCATGCTAAGGCAGCAGCAGTTTTACTCCTCGGGGTAAATGTCAACACACCGAAAGAGGCAAATAACTTATCTTAATACTGTGAATGAAAAAGGTCTTTATTTAATGAAAAAGCGCCCTGAAAGGGGCTCAGGGACCGTCCCCAGGGATCCACAAACTGCACAGTGGGAACCATCTAGGTTGACTTCTGACTCTAACACTTAGAGGCCTTGGACAAGTTATTTCACCTTTCTGTACCTCAGTTTCCTTCTCTGTAACATGGGGATAATCATAATACTTAATAGGGTTGTTGTGAGAAATAAGTGGCTGTATGTACAATTCATCGGCTGTAACCCACCTCTGTTACACAAATGGTGGTTTCTAAACACTGTTGGTGTAAGTACTGGGAGATTGTTAGCCCTTGCCTAGCATCTCTTCAGCGTCAGTACTCCGACTCTAGCTGTGGTCACTCACAGAAAAAAGATGTTCCGTTCCTTCCCTTTACTTGTTCAGATTCCTGAAATGAAGAAAGGTTGTTGGCGCAACTGTCCTGTAAAGTCAGACTGAGGTTAGAGTTGCCACCCAGGGCATGGGTTTTTTTGTTCTTGTGTCAGGTTCGGGGGGGCGGGGGGGAATATGCAAAAAAATTAAAATTGACTCCTACGCAGCAGCAGTAAAACTTGCATATGCCTTAAGGTATGTTGTAGGTGGTGGGCATTGATGCTAACCCAGTAAATGAGAGGTATCTGGTCATGTTTGGTATTCAGGAAAGATGCGTTTAATAAGCTATTCTTGTTGAATCATTGGTTGCCAACATCAGCCACTTGTGTATAATGTCTATTAGTAGACCAGATCTCCCCATAATTATGTGTTGGATTCTTCACTTAACTTGGTTAATATAAGGCTAATTGTTATTTTGATCTTCATTTAAAGAAACAGTCCTGGGAATTAGAAATCTCTAATTCCTAGTAACCTTTGTCTTCTTATATCTGGATTATTAGAAAATGGTAAAACAGTATGTCTTTTTCTTACAGAGTTTTGGGAGTGCTGGCAAATCTGGAACATCAAACAAGAAACCTGGTATGTATAATAATGAGGTTGAAAAATTACTACAGTGTTTAATTGTCTTGAATTCATAGTTTCTTATCTGTCTTCTTTTCAGAGATTGCTCAAGTAACTTCAGCATATGTGGCTTCTGGTTCTGAACAACTAAGTCTTGCACCAGGGCAGTTAATATTAATCCTAAAGAAAAATTCAAGTGGGTGGTGGCAAGGGGAATTACAGGTAATAACCTTGAAGTAACATCATTTTCATTATAAAAGTAATGCATGTTCATATTAAAAAATAAAATTAAAAATATTTAGATTACCTATAATCATACCACTTAAGGTAATCAATATTAACATTTTAATGTATTATTTTCCTCTAGTATTTTCCCTGTTCATTTTTAGCACATTTGAGCTGATATTATAAGTAACAATATGAAGAATAATTTTCTATATAGACATAATTGTTTTCCAGTAATACCTGCTTTAATAAACCACAGGTCACCTTCTTTTTTTATTTTTTTATTTTTATTTTTTTAAATATTTTATTTATTTAGTTGACAGACAGAGATCACAAGTAGGCAGAGAGGCAGGCAGAGAGAGAAAGGGATAGCAGGCTCAGCCCGATGCGGGGCTCGATCCCAGGACCCTGGGATCATGACCTGAGCTGCAGGCAGAGGCTTTAACCCACTGAGCCACCCAGGCACCCCCACAGGTCACAAGGAAAGCATAGCATCACCTTTGCCTTGGATAACCCCAGGCTTGCTGTATAGCCTCTCTCAAGAAAAAGAAACACGATCAAGACTATGTACTGAGAAACTTGTTGGACTTTGCCCACCATAGTCTTATGCTTTTGAAACAGCAGTGAAAGGAAAGGAAATGTAGGCATAAATGAACCTAGTTTTTTCCTAAAATGTTAGAGACAGTTATTGCATATGTCTTGATACAGAAAGAGAGTTCTTTTATCCTAAAAGTTCCTTACTAGAAAAACTAAAAAGCATTTTAAGATTAAAAGATGATGAGGGGTATAATAGCTATATTTTTATGTAAGATTGATATGTGATTATAAAATGGAGGATAAACACAGCTTCATTCTTGCAAATCAGCCTTACACAGTTCCCAGAGAGCAGTGGAGGTTCAAAATTCAGTATCTTGAATAACCCCCTGAAATCCCACCTTCCTGTTTTGCTTTGAAGATCAACCCAACTAAATGGGAAACATGGCTCTCCACAAATTGTATTTGTGATCACTGTATTAATTTTTAACAAAACTCCAAGAGATGTTCATTGTGCACTGTACCATAAGATGTTCATTGTACACTTAACTTGAACTTACTAAGAGAACTCTAGAAAAGTGTTTTTAGTTTATAAATATTATTTGTGTGAAATATGCAGAACACTATGCCCCGAAGGCCTCCTAGTAGCCTTCTACAATGGCATTTCAGCACCACTTGGAGTTGCATATTGAGTCTTTTGGTTGTTTGATACTAATCTGGAAGGTCATTGCAGAATTCAGCAGTCCCCAAGACTACCCTAACTTCTGACACCAGTTGTAAGTTTGGAGGTCCCCAAGATCACTCTCAAGTTCAGTAATTAACTAGAATGGCTCACAAGGGACTGGAACTATTCTTCTCATAGTTATGGTTTATTACAGCAAAATAATTTAGATTAAAATTAGCCAAGAGAAGAGATATATGGGACTGGTTTCAAGACAGTTCCAAAAACAGAGCTTTCATTGTCCTCTTGCAGTGGAGTCATGGACAGCATTAACTCCTGGCAACAACATATACCGCCGAGTATTGCCAATCAAAGAAGCCCATTCAGGCTCTGGTGTCCAGAGTTTTTACTGAGTCTCCATCACATAGACATGGTTCTGCCCATATGGCTTAACCGAGTCTCCAGCCCCTCTGGACGTTGAGTTCATACTATGTGACCCAGAGCATCCACCATAAGTCACATTATTAGACTATCTGGCATGGTCAAGACCCCCAGAGAAAATAAGACACTGAGCAGTCAGGACATACCACAGGTTTAGAGATTACCTCCCAGGAGCAAAAGGTAGAGTCCATACCTCTTTTGGGACAGGGCTAAATTCTTTACTACACAGCCTTTTATAGTTTATATCTCAGTAATTGTTTTTAAACTCATCTTTCATATTGCTTCTGCTGATCTTACAGGCCAGAGGAAAAAAGCGACAGAAAGGGTGGTTTCCTGCCAGCCACGTTAAACTTTTGGGTCCAAGCAGTGAAAGAACTACACCTGCCTTTCATCCTGGTACGGCGGTGGGTTAACTTGTGTCGCAGCTTCTAGAAGTTTTGTTGAAACTCAGCAACTTAGATTAACATAGACTTTGAAAAATAGTAAAAATTATTTCTTTTTATAATTCGGCCTAATGAGAACTTCCTTTCTTAAAAGTTCTGCGTGGAAACAGTCAACTGTTTGGTGATAATTGAACCAACCACTTAATTGCTTTAAATTTTTCAAGGTGGAATTCCTCTGCTCTCATACTTAAAGTGTAGTAGTTCACGTGGATTAACTAGAGCCGGGAGATTCTTATTTTGTAAAATAAGGAATGGAGGAAGGAGGGTGAGAGCAGCTCAAGGTAATTTTAGCCTAGTTGTAACGTGGGATCTTTGTAGGAATAATTAATCTATTATTTTGTTCTTTTTCTGGTAGTGTGTCAGGTGATTGCCATGTATGACTATGTGGCAAATAACGAGGATGAGCTGAATTTCTCCAAGGGACAGCTTATCAATGTTTTGAACAAAGATGATCCTGACTGGTGGCAGGGCGAAATCAACGGGGTGACTGGTCTCTTTCCTTCCAACTATGTTAAGATGACAACAGACTCCGATCCAAGTCAACAGTGTGAGTAATACCAAACTCTTTGCTCTCAGATAGTGCAAAAGCTCTAATATGCAGCACTGTACTCATTCTGTCCCCAAGCATGTGTTAAACTCAGCACTCTTAGCAAGTCTGTACTAGTGATGAAAGCAGTAAATTGCAAAAGGAATTTTTTCACAAAATCAGAAGTTATACTGCTTAAATACTTTTTCTCTTAGCTCTAGACCTTACTATTAGACTGTATCTGAAAAGATGCCAGCTCTTTTACAGGTTTTTGGGTTAAAGAGCAGTCTATACTTCAGCTTCCCTTTACCCCCATCCTGTTTTACCTCTAATGATCTTTTTCTGCTTAATAAAGAGCAGCCAGTAATTACCATGTTCACCTACTCAAATCACCCTTTGAGAGTACAGGTGCTATTAATTTTGCAACTTTCTCATTTAATATCCGCATATTTACATATCATCCAGGTTAGCAGAAAGTTAAAAACCTGATTAAACTGTTTGTTTGCAAACTCTGTTAGGTGATTTTTTTTTAAGATGCCTGATGCCATAAGAGAGATCTGTTTCACTGTTTCTAGAACAAGGATCCAGATTGCAGTATTTTATAAAATTATCTCTTAGCAATTGCCTAGCTTTTCTTATATTTGACAATAAACATGCATTTATAATAATTAGAGAATAAACAGCACTTGGAAATGCTTTTTACCTTTATAAAATGTCACTTTTCCCCACCCTTTTGATTTTGGTTTTTTGTTGTTTTTTTTTTTTACAGAATACATCATGAATCATCATGATTTGTATTTTTATCATTGTGAAATTATCTAAAATATCTATTAGCCTTTCATTTTAGTTTCTGAGAACACATAAATGGTAACCCAGTCAATCTGAGATACGCTTATGATTCAGTGCAGGTATTATGAATTTATACTACAGCCATCATTTTGAAGTATTAGAGCATTATTTTCACTGTAGAGCTTGTAGCTCCAAAGATAGTTCTGATCCTGGGAGAAGTCTTTCCTTTAGATAAAGCAACTGAATTTCCCAATTTGGATGTGGGAGGAGTTGAGTTTTTTATGGTTTGAACATCCCCCCAAAATGTGGGCTATCTGCATGACCGTTTGTAAGCTCTGCTGATGGTGTGGCGGCTTCCAGAGCTTGCCCGCTTATCTCATTAACTAGACATGCCTGAGGAACCTTCCCTGGCCCCAAGAGGGGAAGATACTTGTCAGACCTGTGGGGTCTGGAAGCTTCTTGGCTAGTGAACCTTGCAGGCACACAGTACAGTGGTACATTTGGCTTTTCCAGGATGTGAAGGGACAGGTTTCCAAGTGCGCTCTTGTTGTTTATCTTGTTTTCCAGTAGAGGACCACCTTTTTCCAATTAAGTCTTATATAATAAGGAATACAAAGAAGAGATAAAAACTGTTCTAAAGGAAGAACAGCCAGGAGTATATGAGTCTGTGAAAACTGGTTAAATTTTAGATTACCATTTGTGTTTCTTGGGCCCTTAAAAATTACTATTTTCATTTTATTATGTGATCAGGATATTTTTTAAAGATTGAGAATTTTAATAGTTCTGATTTGTTTAGTTGATGTTGCATGTTACTAGTCAAATTTTTTTCTCACCCACTTAATTTGCTTTATGTTCATTTTATTCCTCATTTTTCTTTTTATAGGACCCAATGTTGTCTTCCAGTGTGAAAGCACCCCAGAGACCCACTATCCAAGTTTGACTCTAGCGTGGAGGCAGGGCAGGCAGCCCTGATCAAATATCTCCTACACAATTCATTAACTTCGTTTGAATGTTAGAGCCACTTGTGATTATTTCTTTGTGTTTCTAATTTACAGTTAAAATTTATTTGTAACAAGTTAAAGGATAGTGGGTCTTTGTGTGTTTGAACTCCCACCATGTAAGGGCAAACTCAATATGCATGCTAATGACCTACAATTACCAAATTAAAAAAGAAGAAAAATGCTAAAGGATGCCAGAGTGAACAGCAGGGAAAGCCACACAAAGACCCACTATTTGCACAAACTGTTCTCACTGGTTTGGAATGGGCTGCCATGCTTTTTCTAATGTTACTGCAACATGTATATTCATTACAGTTCAGATAAAACTTGCTTATGTTTTGCTCTTATGTTTGATCTGATCCTAATCACAGTGAGCTCTTAACTGGTTCAATATGTGATTTGCTCCCAGATATGCACTGTTTACTGTTACTTTCTAAGATGCCACCATGAGAACCAATATTGAAATCGTTTAAAGGCCAAGAACTGGAAATAACCTTTTTTCTATTTTCTGTGTGTTTCTGGGTGGGAGCAATAACACTTCTGGCAAGCTTTTTCTCAGAAAAGAGGAAAGCAGCCTATCCCAGCAGGATGTGCAGAGTGGGCTATGTTTCCTCCGTCTCAGCACAAACGGGCACTGTACTTTGGGAGTTTTTTAGGGTCTGTGAGCTCTGGGCTGAGGAAGATCCTGCACCATGTGCTGTAGCAGTCAGGTGTTACTTCTCTATTGGGGACCTAAAAATGGACTCTTTTGGAGGAATGAAAGGCTCCCATCATTGACGGTGAGATAGGAAACCTTCCCTAGCTTAGCATTTAGATCTAGAATACATTCTAAAGTCAAAATTCATGATACCTATTTTAATTAGGTGACTACCTGTCCCAGGTCATAAAAGGACACATGTTGACATTCTTCTTAATGTATTTAGTAAAAACCATAAGGAATCCTTGAAGAGTTTAAATGCCGCTGAGGCAGGCATACAGGCTCTGCTCAGTCCGGAACGAATTCGAGTGAAGGAAAGATGTGTAAGAGCAGCATTCTTCTGTGTCCATGAAGCTGCTCTGAGGCTAGAAGATTGATTTTACCACCCAGAATTCTCTGGCTAATACCTTGTCTTCAGACACATTGGCTACTTTGGCATAGGATTTTGCTCCTTTTCCTTGAACAGAAAACACTTTAAAGATAATAAACATTATTATAAATAAGTAAATGATGCGAGAGTACCTAGCTGAAAGAAAAAGGAGTTGTAGGAGACAGTATTAAACTATATTTGAAAATCAATGAGAAGTTTATGCAATTTAAAATGTTTACAACCTGCAGTGCAATCTACTGTTCATGAATGTCAGAGTTTATCAGGAAAAGTGTACATACAATCAGTCTTATTTCCTCACAGAGTTCTTTAAGAAGAGTAAAATATGTTTTTATATCTCTGACTTTCAGTTAGAGGTGTATTTTGTGCAATATTTATGTTAATGTGCCTGTACATTGTGAATGAGTAATTTCAGTCATTGCCTAAATCATAACTTTTTTCTTGAGAAAGAATCAACAGTTTAGGTAGAACTTTACGAAGTTCAAATGTCTGTGTTTCAAAATGCTTACCGTTCCCGGGATGTATGATGATGTACATGTGTGTTCCCTGGGGAGAGGATTTCCAGTTAACTATTAGACCACCTCGGTTTTTAGTATTTGGCATCATCATGGTACTTTTATAGAATATGACATTAATAGGAAAGCAATAATAACACCTTACAGGTGGGAAAACAGATTTGCCTGCAGTCCCTAAAGGAGACAGTACAAAGACTGAGTCCTTGTGAATTCAGCTGATCTTCCAGATTGTATGGATTACTTGGTCTTGCCTTTTATTTTCTGAACTTTCCGCTTTTGCATTGTTTGATTGGGTTCAGATTAAGGACAGTTACTTCAAATCTGTTTTAGAGCCTGAGAGTGGAGATCAGACCGCTGAGCCGCGCAATTTGGTATAACATTTTCTCTTCCTGATTCTGAAGGTATCTTATCTCATACACTGATAATTGTTTCAAAGGTATTTTTATAGCTCAAATCGCTTCACTGTAACCCTGATAAATATAAGTTATCAACACTGACAGTCAAGTAGAGCCGAGCATGTGTAACCAGTCAGAAAAATAATACATTCATCAGGTACCCGTGGGCTAAATCAAATCCCACAAGGCCATACTTAAGCTGGGTGTTGGTCTGGAAAATAAGGACTATACTTCCGGAAATACCACTCCTTGTGTAGGTATTTTGCCATATACTTGAGAGAAAGCTAAAAGTACTGGAAACTGAATGACGTGTAAAAGTGACCTAAATCCTTCTTGAACGCACTCGGTCCCTCGCAGTACCTCCCGTTCAGCCACATTGTTTGCTCTCTTCCTCGTTCAGGATGAGAAGCGGCTTTCAGTTGGCTTAGAAGGCAACATTAGAAGGAAACGGTTTATCAGGAACACAGAATTTTAAAATGGGGGTATAATCTGAACCCTGTAGGAAGAATCCAAATACCCGTTAATTTTTTTTAAAACTGTTTATTTCAAGATTATAGTATGTGACAATCATTTTTAAAGTATATGATTAAAGCTGATAGGTTTTCCAGCAATGAAAAAAGTAAGTTCTAACACCGAAGCTGATTTTTTAGCAAATTTAAAAATTTTAAGTCAATCCCACCCGTTACATAGTTTCCTCTAAAACTTCATCTTAAAGAGTCATTTTAAAATAGTACAACTCTTAGAAAGTATAACTGTTATTTTATTTTAAAATACAAAATGAATAGTGACAGTTTAAAAGAAAGTGGGGGAAGGAAAAGTAGAGAAAGAAATGCCAATTCCAGTCCAAAGCTTTATTTGCCAAGTTTTCTTAGAATAAATTTTACCTAGTTATAAATTCTTGTAAATAGAATCTATAATGGAAATACTGAGAGACTTTGCCTGAAGTGGCATTATTGGATGCTGCTGTGATGCTACTGTAATAAGTTATTAAATTGTTGCGAAGTGCTGTTTTTGCCTTAAATTTTTATTTTGTGTGTCTTGAAACTATAGTATTAAAGGTGTTGAGATTGTGCAGATGCTGGGCACGCTTGGCATGAGGTCATCTGTTTTTATTTTTACAAAATTGTAATATAACTATGCAAGTGTGTTTATTAAAAGGACACAAACTACATTACTTGTATTGTGTATTTCTTTTGAAGCACCCTTTGAAACATATTTTTAATTATATGTAGTCGTGATTGAATTTCTGTGGAATTTCTCTTTTTCCTTGACATAGTCTGTGGGTACAGGCCAGCGAGCTGTTCCATATCACAAAAGGCAAAAGAAATTTTTAAATGGTCAGGATTCTAGGGTAATAGACTACTATGTTATTTATAGTTTTTACTCCAACTTGTATCTAAAAAAAAATTGGAAGGAACTTACAAGTTGATACTCATTGCAAACCCAAGATAAAACATTCTTAGCATAAAACAAGAGTCTACGTAGAAGAAACTGTAGTGAATGCTTGGTGGCCCCAGACTTAAGTAGAGGTTGAAACTTACATAATCAAGTTGGTGGTTTCACCTTGAGTGAAAAAATATGTATCAAAATCCCACCCATCTGTCAATGTCTGGCATAAACAACCTCTTTCCAGAAAACCTTTCCTCATCTCTGGAATTGAGTATTGCATAAGGCCAGGCAGGGACTCACTACGGAGAATATGCAAATAAGTGTCAGCTAGTCCTGGGCTTGGGTAGCACGCCGCTCTGTGAGTGGATCAGGCATACAGGCAGGTAATTCTAGAACAGCACGCTAATGAGCACAGTGATCGACATTCACTGGGCACCAGGAGAGTACAGAGGAGGAATACCTCATTCACTGTAGATGGGTGAATTAGAGAAGATTTCCTGGAGGAGGCAACTGTGAGGCCAATAAGAGAAATAAGAGTAAGCCAGATGGGTGGGATGGTGAAGAGTGCGAGGAGGAGGGGGCGATTTTATAAGCAGTTCATTATGGCTGCAGTGGGAGTGCAAAGCCAGAATCAGTGCAAGGTGGGGCTTGAGAACTGGACCCAAGGCTAGATCAGATTCTCTAGCTTGAATGAGAGATTCACTGGGACCACCTGGGAAGCTTTAAAAAAAACTCTTGAAGCCTGAGTCTTCATGTAAATGGTCTACAGCATGGTCTGCATGTGGGGTTTTTTTTTCAGAGCTGCGCAGATGATTCTGCTGTGAAGCCAAGGTGGGGGGAAAGTGATGAAACAGGGCTAAGACCTGATTCTGAAGGAACATTGGCAGGTGTTGGGAATGGATGGGATGTGTGGGCAGGTTTGTATCCTGGTGACAGTAGAATAGTTTTGCCACCAGCTACAGTAAGGAGTCAGAGTTAGGGGAAGAAGAAGTTTGGTTTTTTTCTACAAAGCCCCAGTGGGCCACCCGGCAGGCAGTTGGAGCAGCAGGACATCAGCCGGTGGGAGGAACGCAGCTTGATCGTTGAGCCCATGAACATAGATGAGCTGACCGTCCAAGGGTGTCAGCAGTTATGGGCGGGACCGCAAAGGCACCCACAGAGGCAGGAAACAGGGCTTAGGAGAACAATGACATGCTGGCTGCACAGCCATTGCTCAGACCAGTGAAAAGAAGAGAAGGAAGTGCCCTTCACTGAGCCCTTACTAATCTAGGTACTTTTCTGAAGTTCCCTAATGTTTTTCCTCATTATGATTTTCTTTTTACAGATAAGGAAATGAAAGCAAAAGCTAAATAACTTGCCCGAGGTTACACAGCCAGTAAGTGGCAGAGCTGGGTTCAGACCCACATGGTTTGGCTCCAGAGCCCATGCTCTCACCATCTACATTCGGGTACGGCCACTGCCGCCCTTTAGAGCAGTGAGGCTCCGCAGTACAGCCAGCACTGGAACCAGGGAAAAGGGAAGAGGGAAAATCAGAGGCGGCACAGTGCTTCCTCTTTGTAGAAAGTACACACAGAGAAGCAGCCAGGAGGCAAAGACTGAATGTGACCAACGAGGACAGGAATCTTTAAGAATAGTGTCTGGAAGGATAAAGCTGAACATTATCACTTTTTTGGTAGCAGCTTTATTGAGATAAGTCATAAACCGTACAGTCTATCCATTTAAAGTGTACAGTTAAATGTTTTTTAGTATATTCAGTGTTGTGCGACTGTCACCAGAGATAGTTGATTCCAGAACATTCTCCTCACCCCCAAAAGAAGCCCTGTACCCTTTAACTTTTACCCTCCTGTCTTCCTGTACAACCCCCACCTCCAGCCCTAGGCAGCCACTAATCACCTACTTTCCACCCCTATATGTTTGCGTATTTTGGGCATGTCATATATGTGGAATCATAAAATGTGTGGGTTTTGTGATTGACTTATTTTACTCAGCATCATATCTTCGAGGTACACCCATGCTGTGGTATGCCTCTGCCCTTTGTTCCTTTTCATGACTAACTAGTCCGCTGTGTGGGTATATCACACTTGCTTATCCATTCTTTAGTTGATGGGTGTTTGCATTGTTGCTACTTTTTGGCTCTTAGGAACAACGGTGCTACAAATGCGTACAAGTTTTTGTGTGGGCATATGTCTTCATTTCTCTTGGGTATGCGTACACCTAGGTAGGAGCAGAATTGCTACATCAAATGGCAATTCTGTATTTAGCTTTTTTTTTTTTTTTTTTTAAGATTTTATTTATTTGAGAGAGACCAAGATAGAGGATGAACAGTGGGGAGGAGCAGAGGGAGAGGGAGAAGCAGGCTCCCTGCTGAGTGGGGAGCCCGAGGTGGGGCTCCCTCCCAGGACCCCAAGATCATGACAGCCAAGGGCAGACACTCAACCCACTGAGCCACCCAGACATGCCTCTGTGTTTAACTTTTTGAGGAACTGCCAGACTGTTTTCCAAAGTAGCTGCACCATTTAATATTCCCACCAGCAGGGCACAAGTTTTCTCTTTCTCCATATCCTTACCAACACTTGTTATTCTCTGACTTACTGTAGCCGTCCTTCTGGGTGTGAAGAGACAACTCACTGTGGTTTTGCTTTACATCTCCTCCATGACTAATAATGCTGAGCGTCTTTTCCTGTGCTTGTTGAGCATTTGCATATCTTTGGAGAGAAGGTATTTAGATCCTTTGCCTATTATTTGAGTAGTTTGTCTTCATAATCATGTTTTAAACTCTGTTTTAAATAAGAACAAGTTCTGGGCACTTGAGTGGCCCAGTCGGTTAAGCGTCTGCCTTCAGCTCGGGTCGTGATCCTGGGCTCCTGGGATCAAGCCCCGCATCGGGCTCCCTGCTCAGCGGGAAGCCTGCTTGTCCCTCTGCCACTCCCTCTGCTTGTGTTCCCCCCTCACTGTGTCTCTCTCTGTCAAATAAATCAATAAAATGTTTTAAAAAAGAAAGAGAAAGAAAGAACAGCTAACATTTACTAAGCGTTTACTTTGTACTGAGCGATGGACTAAGTACTTCGGGTACCTGTCTGGGTTAGTCGGTGATGGAATTAGAACTCAAGTCCCAGTCTGACTCCGAAGCCGCGCTCTTAGCCTCTCCCCATGCTGCCTTCCGTTACCTGGAAGCAGCTGCAACTCCAGTTCGCAAAAGCAGAACAGCCATCTCTTAACTCCCAAGAGTCAGGCGAGAAGAGTGTAAAGAGGATTCGCTGTTTTAAGTAAATCCAGTCCGGTCAAGTTACCCTGAAAGGTACTGTGGGGACCCGCTGCTGGGGTCTCTGTGTCGCTGGCAGCCGCCTGTTAACCGTGAGCTCTGTCAGTGCTGGAGAGCTGGTGTGTCCACACCAACCACGGGGTGGCAAAGTGACCAATTACGTTGTCACAGTTTGAAAGTATGGGCCGTGTGATCGTGCTGTTGGGGACAATTAGGAGTCAAGTAGGCTGTTTAGTAACGGGGAGACCAAACAGCCCCCGTCACCCCAGGCCAGTGCTAGTGTGCCCAGTGTGAGTGCCGAAGCACGCAGGCCAGTGCACAGGATGCGGGCGCTCGGACCCCGCTACTCACTGCTTGTGTGACAGAGGTTTGTAGGTACCAATCGCCACTTACACACAAAAATGAGTTAAGGGAAGGTGAGCGCTCTGTTGACATTTCCAGAAAAGTGCCCTTTATTCCCTCTAGATTTCAGTCCAGCAAGCATCAGACAGGTCACGTTTCTATACACCGCCGTGCGCGGTTCGCCCGAGAAGGATGGCTGTGTAGACGCCGTTTGAAATGGCCTGGCATTCCAAAGTGTAAGACCTGAACCAAGAGGCCTAGGAGCAGGGCTTCCGTAGCTCTAAACTCTGCACTAAGTCCCTTAGCACCCAACTTCCAAGGCTCCGCATCCTGGCACAGCAGGGGTCCGAGTGGGATCCGTGGCCAGAGGGCTGATGAGCGGTTGGAAGTCGTCACGCGCGTGTTGGTAACGGCTATTTTTATGTTCAGATTAAAGGCTCTCTATGGGGCGAACCTGAAAAGACTAGAGTTGCATAACACCTCTTCGTGGTGCTCTGCGTCTGCTTGGCACGTCCCGTCCCTCGCGCGGGCCGGTGAGAGAACTCTGGCTAGTCTAGAACGTGGCGCCAGGCTCAGCCTGAACAAAACTCCTTCCGAGGCTCAACCTCGGAGGCACCTCTGTCTGCCATTAGGAGGCCTTCGCTTTCTTTTAGGCTTGTGACCTTTCACTGTGGATTCAAAAGTAAAAATAAAACCAATAAACGGTTTCTTTGTCCACTTGTGTTTATCAGCAGACTTGCTCTGGGAAGCTCTGAATTACATTCCTTTACTGATAACCGAATATTTTGCTTTTGCTTTCTGATGGTCTGCAATATTAGAATACAATATTAACTTCTCTTTTTGTGCTTAAACAACCTAACTCCTGGTGACGAAGAATGGACAGGCATTAGGAAGACCTAGAGCTTAAAAGTTTGTTCAACAATTATTTAAATTTCCAAAAACGAAACCACAAATATCCGTGGCTTCGTGGTGGGAGCATAGTGCCTGGTACATGGTTGGTATTCGGTAATAGTTGCCAAGTGGATAAACCGCTATTCTTTTACAAAATAAGATCTGCACTAATTTTCTGGTGCCCTGAAAAAACTTCTTTATTCAAGGCAGCCTTCCGGGGCGCCTGGCTGGCTTAGTCGGCTGAACGTCTGACTCTTCATTTCGGCTCAGATCACGATCTCAAGGTCATGGGATGGAGCCCCATGTTGGGCCCTGCGCTTGGTCCAGAGTCTGCTTGTCCCTCTCCCTCTGCTCCTCCCCTCGCTCGTGCTCTCGTTCTTTCTCTCAAATAAATAAAATCTTTTTTTCCTGAAGGCAGTGTCAGAAAATGCACACAGTTTCGTCATCTGGATTTACTGTTAAAAAATTGTCTTTTCACTGAGCTTCAAAACAGACTGAAAACCATTATGTGATACTCGGGCTGCTCCTTCGGGACAGAGAATAGCGTCGTTCAGTGGCCTTGCCCTTCTCACAATGGGCAAGGGCTTTTCTGGGACTTGATGACATAATCCGAACAAGCTCTCTTTGTACTGGTCATCACAAACCATCTTTTGTCCTTCACCTTTTGGAGTCTCTGCAGAGCTCCCTCCTCTGCTTTCTTAGGCATCTCTCATTTGCTCCTCACTCTCGCGCGCGCTTAGATGGTAGCCGCTTCCCGACTCTGTGGGACAGTCTACAGAGCTGTTACTCGTTGTGCATAACTTGGCCGCAGGTCTCTGTGTCCTCACGCAAGCTGGGGGTTGGGGGAGGGGGTCTTGTGACCATGGGGACTTTGACCTGATCGTCGCCATGATCTCTCCTTTTTCTTACTTTACCGCACTTCGTGTCTGCGAGAAAGAACTTACCAGCACGTTCTCATCATTCTCTGGCCACCCGTGGTGACTATCGTTGTACCATCTCCTGCAGTTCAGAGCTTATCTTCATACCACATTCTACAGATACTTGTTGAAAGCCTACTATGTGTCAGACACTGGGTATGATATAGCAGATTATAAGGCAGGCAAATTCCTCCCCTCTCAGAGCTGACATTTAAGTAGGGCAAGACGGAAAACAAAATGAATAAATATGTCAGGTCTTGGGAAATTAAAGCAGGTTAGGGAGAGGGAGTGATGGGTTGGTGGGGGAGGGTGATCCAGATGGATTTCAGCTTTCAGGCTCTGAAGTGGTGACATGTGAGCAAAGACTTGAAGGACATGCGGGACATCTGGAGGGAGCCATGGAGATATCTGGAAAGATCTAGGCAGGGGGAAGAGCACATGGCAGGGCCTCAATCAGGAACATGACTGTAATGCCTGAGGAACAGTGTGGAGGCTGGTGGGGCTGGCACAGAGGGAGAAGCAAGAGGAAGAAGTGAGGACAGGGTAACTGGGGAGACAGGGGAGACGGAGACGGTTTAGGTTCTTGGAGGCTGTTTGTAGGAACAGCCTTGGCTTTTGCTGGGAGTGGCAAGAACCCATCGGAGGGTTTTAATCAAAGGAAGGACACCATCTGATACGCTTTAACAGGATAGCTCTGGCTTGCTGGGTGAAAGCAGGGCTTGGGACAGGGAAAGGCTCAGAAGCAAGCAGACACGTTGAGAGGCTAGTTCAGTAATCCAGGTCAGCAGTGGTCGTGGCCGATCAGCACGATCCGAGCGGACGTAGTGGGAAGCGGTCAGACTATATTCTGAAGATGGAACCAACAGGGGGGTTGAATGTGGGGGGCGAAAAGAAGAAAAGTATCAAGGATGTCCCTAAAGATCTTGGCCTAAGCAACCAGAGGCATGAAACTGCCATTTAATGAAGGCACGTGAGAGGGAGGAGGGACAGGGAAGAGGATGAGGAAATCGATTTGGGGTATTTCCGTCACTTAGTTTTAAGATCGGCCGGTAGAGATGCCGGGAGGGCCGCAGAACGTGGTGAGGTCCAGAGGATACATTCGGGCTGGAGTACATGGGTGGGAGTGCCTCGGTGCGTAGATGATTCTTAAAGCCATGAGATTCAGGACCACCGAGGCTGTTTGTGGAGAAGAGTTACAGGGCTGAGCCTTTGGCTTCCAATGTTATTAAGTCTGTGGGTTGAGGAGGAGCTAGGAAAGGAGAGGAGGGGACCGGGTGGTGAGGTAGGAGGACATGAGGTGAGGTGGTGACCTAGAAGCCAAGTAAAGAAGGATTTTAAGGAGGAAGGAGTGATCCACTGTCACAAATGCTAGTGATTGGTCAAGCGAATTGAGGTGCCTTTTGCTAAAGGAGGAAGCTCCTGGAGCTTTCAGTGACTCTTCTTGAAACTACAACATTTGAAATAATTATAATGCTCAGTTTTTCAGCTATATTCAGGAAATGTTTTTACATAGAAATATAGAGGCTGGTATTTGTTGAAATTAATTCTGTGGGTGCTTGAGAAAAATATTCCTTTGCATATGTGTTCACTAACTAAGCCTATTAATATTCAAATCTTTCATGTTTACTAATTTTCATTGAGAGATATTACAAACCACTACTTTGATTATAGGTTTTTCAGATCTTTTTTCTTTCTTTTTTCCTCTCTTGCACCCTCACCGCATCCTTCCTTCCTTCCTTCCTTCCTCTCTTTCAGAGGTCACTTTGTCAGTTAATTTTACATTTTGATGCTCTCCTGTTAGTTGCAAATGAAACCAGAATTATTATACCATCCTAAATATTCATAATGTCTACACAGATCTTTAAAAGCCTATTTTGTCTCTTGCTAATAAAACCTCCCTAGTTGCTTTTTAATATATTGTAAATGTGGAGCCTTGTCCAAACATTTACTTTTGACATTTGTATAAGATTGCATGTTAGGTGTCATTGTAAACAACATCTAGCTGGATTTTTTTTAATTCCAGTATATAATACGTAGTGCTATGTGAGTTTCAGGCGTACGATATAGTGATTCAGCACTGCCATACAACACCTGTCCTCATCACAGTGAGTGTACTCTTTTTTTTTTTTAAGATTTTATTTATTTATTTATTTGATAGACAGAGATCACAAGTAGGCGGAGAGGCAGAGAGAGAGAGGAGGAAGCAGGCTGTCCGCAGAGCAGAGAGCCCGATGGCGGCGCTCGATCCCACGACCCCTGGGATCATGACCCAAGCTGAAGGCAGCGGCCCCAACCCACTGAGCCACCCAGGCACCCCCAGTCAGTGTACTCTTAACCCCCATCACCTGTGTCTCTCATTCTCCCCGACGTCCTCTCTGGTAACCACCAGTTCTCTATATTTAAAAGTTTTATATTTACATTTAAGAGATTTTTGTTTGTTTGTTTGTTTGGGGCACCTGGGTGGCTCATTCATTAAGCCTCTGCCTTCGGCTCAGGTCATGATCCCCGGAGTCCTGGAATCGAGTCCTGCATTAGGGCTCCCTGCTCAGCAGGAAGCCTGCTTTTCCCTCTCCCATTTACCCAGCTTGTGTTCCTTCTCTCGCTGTGTCTCTCTGTCAAATAAATAAATAAAATCTTTCTTTTTAAAAGATCTTATTCGGGACGCCTGGGTGGCTCCGTTGGTTAAGCGGCTGCCTTCGGCTCAGGTCATGATCCCAGCGTCCTGGGATCGAGTCCCACATCGGGCTCCTTGTTCGGCAGGGAGCCTGCTTCTCCCTCTGCCTCTGCCTGCCACTCTGTCTGCCTGTGCTCGTTCGCTCTCTCTCCCTCTCTCTCTGACAAATAAATAAAATCTTAAAAATATATATTTTATTCATTTATCCGAGAAAGAGAGAATGAGAGCGAGCATGAGAGGGGGGAGGGTCAGAGGGAGCAATAGACCCCCTGCTGAGCAGGGAGCCCGATGTGGGACTCAATCCTAGGACTCCAGGATCATGATCTGAGCAGGAGGTGGTCGCTCAACCAACTGAGTCACCCAGGCGCCCCTAAATAAAATCTTTTAAAAAAAAGGTTTTTTGTCTCTTTTTTTTTGTTCCTTTCATTTCTTAAATTTCACATATGAGTAAAACCATACGGTATTTGTCTTTCACTGACTGAATTATTTCACTTAGCGGTCCACACTCTAGCTCTATCCAGTTCTTGCCAATGGCATGATTTCATTCATTTTTATGGCTGAGTAATATTTCATTTTACACACACACACACACACACACACACACACACACGCACATCTTTATCCGTTCATCTACGGGTGGGCACTTGGGCTGTTTCCATAATACAGCTATTATAAATAGTGCTGCAGGAAACATCTTTTTTGTCTTTTAAGTTAGTGTTTCCATGTTCTCGGGGTAAATACCCAGTAACGGAATTACTGAACTGTACGGTAACTCTATCTTTAATTTTTTGAAGAACTTTTATACTGTTTTCTCCAGTGGCTGTACCACTTTGCATTTCCACCAACAACGTGGGAGGATTCCTTTTCCTCCACATCCTTGGCAACACTTGTTGTTTCTTATGTTTTTGATTTCAGCCGTTCTGACAGGTGTTAGGTGACATGTCACTGCAGTTGTGATTTGTGTTTCCTTGATGCCAAGTGATGTTGAGCATCTTTTCTTGTGTCTGTTGGCCATCTGGATGTCTGCTTTGGAGAAATGTCTGTTCATGTCTTCTGCCCATTTGTAATTGGATTATTTGGGGGTTTTGGTGTTGAATTGTGTAAGTTCTTTACATATTTTGGATACTAACCCTTTATCAGGTATGTCTTTTGCAAATATCTTTTTCCCATTCATTAGGTTGTCTTTTTATTTCATTGATTGTTTCTGGTTTTGTGCAGAAGCTTTTTATTTTGTTCTAGTCCCAATAGTTTATTTTTGCTTTTGTTTCCCTTGCCTCAGGAGACATATCTAGAAAAAACTTGCTGTGGAGGCACCTGGATATCTCAGCCAGTTAAGCATCTGATTCTTGATTTCAGCTCAGGTCATGATCTCAGGGGTCATGAGATCAAGCCCTGCATCACGCTGTGCTGTCAGTGTGGAATCTGCTTGAGATTCTTTCTCCCTGTCCCTTTGCCCCTCCCCCTGCGTGTGTGTGTGTGTGTGTACGTGTGCTCTCTCGCTTGCTCTCTCTCTCAAATAAATAAATGAAATCTTTATTTTTTTTTTAAAGATTTTATTTATTTATTTGTCAGATAGAGAGTGCAGGAGCCAGCACAGGCAGACAGAGAGGCAGGCAGAGGCAGAGGGAGAAGCAGGCTCACTGCTGAGCAAGGAGCCCGATGTGGGACTCGATCCCAGGACGCTGGGATCATGACCTGAGCCAAAGGCAGCCGCTTAACCAACTGAGCCACCCAGGCGTCCCATAAATAAATGAAATCTTTAAAAAGAAGAAAAGAAAAAACTTGCTGTGTATGATGTCAGAGAAATCACTACCTGTGCTCTTCTAGGATATTTATGGACTCAGTCTCACATTTAGGTCTTCAATCCATTTTGAGTTTATTTTTGTGTACGAAAGTGGTCCAGTTTCATTCTTTCACGGCTAGCTCTCCAGTTTTCCCAACACCTTTTTTGAAGAGACTTTTTCTCATTGCATATTCTTGCCTCCTTTGTCAAAGATTAATTGATCATTCAATTGTGGGTTTATTTCTGGGCTCTCTATTCTGTTCCATTAATCAATGTGTCTGTTTTTGTGTCAGTGTCATACTGTTTTGATTACCACAGATTTGCAGTTTATCTTGAAATCTGGGATTGTGATACCTCCAGTTTTGTTCTTTTTCAAGATTGCTTTGGCCACTTGGGGTCTTTTGTGGTTCCATAGGAATTTTAGGATTATTCTAGTTCTGTGAAAAAAATGCTGTAGGTATTTTTATAAGGATTGTATTAAATCTGGGGATTGCTTTGGGTAGTATGGACATTTTAACAATATGTGTTCTCCCAATCCATGAACATGGAATATCTTTCCATTTGTCTGTGTCATCTTCCATTTCTTTCATTAGTGTTTTATAGTTTTCAGAGTACAGGTCTTTTACCTCTTTGGTTAAGTTTATTCCCAGGTACTTTTTCTTTTTGGTGCAATTGTAAATGGGATGTGCTTTTAATTTCTCTTTCTGCAATTTTATTATTAATGCATAAAAATGCAACAGATTTCTGTATATTGACTTTGTATCCTGCAAGTTCATTTATCAGTTCTGGTAGTTTTTTGTTGGAATCTTTAGGGTTTTCTGTATATAGTATCAGGTCATCTACAAATAGTGGAAGTTTTACTACTTCTTTACCACTTTGGTTGCCTTTTACTTCTTTTTCTTGTCTGATTGCTGTGGATAGGACTTTCAGTACTATGTGAATAAAAGTGGTGAAAGTGGACATCCTTGTCTTGTTCCTTATCTTAGGGGGGAAAGTTTTCAGTTTTTACCATTGAGTGTGATGTTAGCTGTGGATTGATGCAATGTATCCCATTGATTGATTTGCAAATATTGAACCACCCTTGCATCTTGGGAATAAATCCCACTTGATTGCAATGAATGATTTTTTTAATGTACTGTTAAATTTGGTTTGCTAATATTTTCTTAAGGATTTTTGCATCTATGTTATCAGAGACATTGCTCTATAATTCTTCTTTTGTGCTTAGTCTGGTTTTGGTATCAAGGTCATGCTGGCCTCATAAAATGAATTTGGAAATTTTTCTTCCTCTTCTGTTCTTTTGAATCGTTTTAGAAGAATAAGTTTAACACTTCTTTTAAATGTTTGTTAGAATTTACCTGCAGCAGCATCTAGTCCTGGAGTTTTATTTGTTGGGGATTTTTAAATTTCTGATTCAATTTCATTGCTGCTAATCAGTCTGTTCACATTTTCTATTTCTTCCTGATTCACTTTTGGGAGATTATATGTTTCTAGGAATTTATCCATTTCTTCTAGGTTGTCCAGTTTGTTGCCATATAATTTTTCATAATGTTCTCTTTTTTTTTAAATGATGTTGAATTTTTTTTTTAAAGATTTTATTTATTTATTTGACGGAGAGATCACAAGTAGGCAGAGGAGGCAGGCAGAGAGAGGGAGGAGCAGGCTCCCTGCTGAGCAGAGAGCACGATGCGGGGCTTGATCCCAGGACCCTGGGATCATGACCTGAGCCGAAGGCAGAGGCTTTAACCCACTGAGCCACCCAGGCGCCCCTCATAATGTTCTCTTATAACCCTTTGTATCTCTGTGGTGTCGGTTGTTATTTCTCCTCTTTCATTTCTGATTTTGTTTGAGTCTTCCCTCTCTCTCTTTCTCTCTTTTATGAGTCTGGCTAAACGTTTATCAATTTTGTTGATCTTTTCAAAGAATCAGCTCCTGGTTTCATCTGTTCTGTTGTTTTTTTTAGTTTCTATTTCATTTCTGCTCTAACCTTTATTATTTCTTTCCTTCTACTGGTTTTGGGTTTTATTTGTTCTTTTTTTTCTAGCTCCTTTAGGTATAAAGTTAGGTTGTTTATTTGTGATTTTTCCTGCTTCTTAAGGTAGGCCTTATTGCTATGAATGTCCCTGTTAGAACAGCTTTTGCTGCATCTCAAAGATTTTGGACCATTGTGGGGTTGTTTTTTTTTTAAATATTTTATTTATTTATTTGACAGAGAGAGAGAGATCACAAGTAGGCAGAGAGGAAGGCAGGGGTGGGGAAGCAGGCTCCCCACTGAGCAGAGACCCACAATGTGGGGCTCAATCCCAGGACCCTGAGACCATGACCAAAAAGCCAAAGGCAGAAGCTTAACCCACTGAGCCACCCACCATAAGGACCATTGTGTTTTCATTTTCATTTGTTTCCATATACTTTATTTCCTTTTTGGTTTTTTGTCTTGTTTTGTTTTTAAGATTTTATTTATTTTTTTCTTTATTTGAGGGAGAGCATGAGCTGGGGAGCAGCAGAGGGAGAGAGAGAAGCAGACTCCCCACTGAGCAGGGAGCCCAGTATGCAGTTTGATCTCAGGACCCTGGGCTCATGGCCTGAGCTGAAGGCAGATGCTTAGCTGACTGAGCCACCCAGGCGTCTCTCTTATTATTTCCATTTTGATTTCTTGGTTGATCTATTCATTGTTTAGTAGCATGCCATTCTTCCTGACGTTTTCTGTTTATTTACACTGATGTCAATATTATCTAGCTGTATCTATGTGATGAGGTGATCCTAGGATCTTCCTACTCTGACATCTTCCCTCAGCATCTAGCTGAATTTTAAAATCCAATCTAAAGTCTTCTTGTAATTGACAGATTTAAGTAATTTACATTAATTGGAAAAACGGAATACTTTTTTTAAAAATTTTATTTATTTGACAGACAGAGATCACAAGTAGGCAGAGAGGCAGACAGACAGAGAAGGGGAAGCAGGCTCCCCGCTGAGCAGAGAGCCCAACACGGGGCTCGATCCCAGGACCCCGGGATCATGATCCGAGCTGAAGGCAGAGGCCCAACCCACTGAGCCACCCAGGCACCCCCAAAAATGGAATACTTCTATTTATGTCCATCTTATATATTTTCTATTTGCCATGTTTTTTTTCTTGTTGTAGTTCACCTATACATTACTTCTGTTGCTTTGATCAAATTTACTTCCTTTTTTTCCCTTTATTGGTTTGAAAGTTATGTTTTCTATGTCTATTCTTTGAATAGTTACCTTTCCATTTCTAACATTTGTGTTTGCCTACACAAAGTCTAAATTTGATGTTTATCTTCCTTTTTCTGATCAGTGCAGGTGGGATGTTTTATCTCTAATGATTCTCTTCCTGCCTCTCATAGCCCCTCTCCCCCCAGCTTGTGCTCTTTCATTCTGTCTCACTCTTGCTCTTGCTCTCTGTGTCAAATAAATAAATTTTTTAAAATTAGGTTTTTTTGTTTTGTTTTTTATTTTATTTTTAAAGATTTTATTTATTTATTTGACAGACAGAGATTACAAGTAGACAGAGAGGCAGGCAGAGAGAGGAAGGGAAGCAGGCTCCCCACTGAGCAGAGATCCCAGGACCCTGGGATCATGACCTGAGCTGAAGGCAGAGGCTTTAACCCACTGAGCCACCCAGGTGCCCCTAAAAAATTAGTTTTAAGTAAATTTAAAATCCACCTTGAATTTATACCTACATTATTGTTATTTTATATCACCAATGATTATTTTGATTTCTCACATATTTACTAGTGTTTTTATTCACCCTTCCTTCCCTCTTTTTCTTTCTTTCTTTTCTTTCCTTCCTTCCCTTTTTTCTTTCTTCTTTTTCTTTCTCCACCACTCATTACATCTCATTATTCCTTCTTTTTTTTTTTAAGATTTTACTTATTCATTTGAATGAAAGATACTGAGATAGCAGGGAGGGAAGGGAGAAGCAGGCTCCTGATGCAGGGCTCAATCCCAGGACCCTGAGATCATGACCTGAGCTGAAGGCAAACAATTAACTGACTGAGCCCCCTAGCCCCCCCTCATTATTCCTTCTTATTCAATTTCCTTCTTCCCAAATACAACTCTTAATAGTTCCTTTAGTCAGCCTATTAGTGGGAAATGCCCTCAGACTTTGTCTGAAAATGTTTGTATCTCTCCCTCATCCATGAATGGTATATAATTAGAATTTAGGTTTGACAGTAATTTTTGCTCAGTACCCTCTATTGTCATGTTGAGATGTGTGCAGCTAGTGTGATTGCTGTTCCTGTGTAGTTGTTTTGCTTTTTCTTTCTGACCATCTTAATCATCTTTTTTTTCTCCTTGGTGTTTTGAAGTTTAGGTGTGGAATCTTTTCCATTTGAAAAGATTCCATTTGAATATGTGGAGGCATATCTTTCTTCAATTCTAGAAAATTCTCAACCATTACCATCTCCATATCACTTCTTCCCATTATTTCTGTTCTCCTCCCCACTGCCGGGCTCCCATTAGATGTATGTTGGACCTTGTCATTCTGTCCTCTGTGTCCCCTAACCTCCATTTTATGTTTTCCATCTTTTTGTCTTTCCAAGCTATATTCTTTTTTTTTTAATAAATCTTTTTTTTAAGATTTTATTTATTTATTTGACAGACAGGGATCACAAGTTGGCAGAGAGGCAGGTGGGGGGGGGGGGACAGGCTCCCTGCTGAGCAGAGAGCCTGATGCAGGGCTCGATCCCAGGACCCTGGGATCATGACCTGAGCCAAAGGCAGAGGCTTTAACCCACTCAGCCACCCAGGTGCCCCTCCAGGCTACATTCTTAATTTTGTCATACATGTCGTCAGATTTATTAATCCTTTCCTCACATATTTTGAGGAAACATTCCTCACAATGTTTGATTTGCTATTTAATTTATTAATCTATTATTATATATCACATATTGTACTTTATATTATATTATATATTATATATACCATATTATACATTATATATTAATCTGTTATTTCCATGATACTATTATTTCCATGGTAATAACATTTTTGTTAGTTTCTTTTTACATCTGCCCTTTTTTTTAAATTTTAAGTTATTTATTTGTCAGAGAGAGAGTACACACACAAACAGTGGGAGCAGTAGGCAGAGGGAGAAGCAGTCTCCCTGCTGAGCAAGGAGCCTGACATGGGACGTGATCCCAGGACCCTGGGATCATGACTTGAGCCAAAGGCAGACGCTTAACCGACCGCACCACCCAGGCATCCCTGCCCATTCTTTTTTATAGACAGTGTTTATGGATTCAAACCCTTCATGTACGTCTTGGGTTATTTTACATATAGACACTTCACTTTTTTTTTTTAGATTTTATTCTATTACCTTATGTTCTTGGGGTTTTTCTGTTGTTGTTGTTGTTGTTGTTGTTGTTGTTAAGATTTTATTTATTTATTTCACAAGGAAAGATAGAGAGTCCAAGCAGAGGGAGCAGCAGAAGCAGGCTCTCCACTGAGCAGGGAGACCAATGTGGAGCTCAATTCTAGAACCCTGGGATCATGACCTGAGCCAAAGGCAAATGCTTAACCAACTGAGCCACCCAGACGCCCCTCTTGTTTTTTGTTTTTTTGTTTTTTGTTCTTTAAGATTTTATTTTAAGTAATCTCTACACCCAACATGGGGCTCCAGCCTCACAACCCCAAGATCAGGAGTTTCACTCTATACCCACTGAGCCAGCCAGATGCCCCCCTTAGGGTTCTTTCTTCTAGTCATCATTTTTTATTTATGGTGGATCAGTCCTTATTTTTTGTAATTTTTTACTTTGAACACCTCTTTAGTGAGATGGTTTTCCCGTGGAAATCATGTGGAACCACAGTTGTGAGAGAGACCCTCTGGACAGTGTACATTTTCTTTGGCCAACCACACTGAAGGTATCACCAGCCAGGGAGGGACCATTTTTCTGTTAATCCATCAGTTTTGGAATTCTTTTTTATTTTTTAAAGATTTTATTTATTTATTTGACAGAGATCACAAGCAGGCAGAGAGACAGGCAGAGAGAGAGAGGAAGGGAAGCAGTCTCCCTGCCGAACAGAGAGCCCGATGCGGGGCTCGATCCCAGGACCCTGGGATCATGACCTGAGCCGAAGGCAGCGGCTTTAACCCACTGAGCCACCCAGGCGCCCCCAGTTTTGGAATTCTTGAACTCCACATTTATGTGAGATGCAAACCCAGCAATTCTTCGCTTCTTGACTCAGCAGACTTAAAAGCTCTTCTATCCTCTCACTCTTCTAGCAGGAGGATAGTTCTTCCAGTTGGCCCCGTAGTCTCCTTCCGGAGCCTCCTCTCATTGGCCAAACCTGGGCAGACGCCAACTGAAATAGGAACTTATCCAAGCAGCCTGTGGGATTGGCTTCCCTGCAGTTCAGAGTGGAGGAGAGGTGAGAAACAGGTCTGGGGACCAACCCAACAGTCTGCCATTTGACAAATATTTCCTGGCCAAAATGCTATGTTAAATTTGATACTATAGAACTGTGGGAGATATGTCCCTGACCTCCAGTGGGAGAGACAGACACACTGACTATATAGAGGTGAACTACAGCACAGGTCACATTATGTGAAATGTAAAATACAGATGCAGACTAGCCTGGAACACAAAAGAGAGGCAGGTTGGGGGTAAGTGGGATAGGGATGGGAAAGTTCCCTCAGAGAAGGGTCACATGAGCTGAAGGGTTAGAAAGCTGGCTGTGTGTGGAGAAGAGGGCCATGGGCAGCGTGGACAGCACATCGTGAGGACTGAGCCTGGGCCAGGGTGGCTAACAGGCAGGCTACATGGTCAAAGGTGAAGCTGCAAATGTAGCCGTGGGTAGATTACGGAGACTCTGGAGCCCTGTGCTACTAAGCTAAGACTTCATTCTGCAGGTAGCGGAAGCCGCCAAAACATCCTGTTAGGGAAGGAACATAATAAAAAATGTTCCAGCCAGCTTGAGCTGTTTAATAGAAATATGATGTAAGTCACAAATGCAGCCAGCCCATATGTAATTTAAAATTTTCCAAAAGCCACATTTTAAAAAGTAAAACATGAAATTGATTTGAATAATCTTTTTACTTAGCTCAGTATTATGCAAAATATTACCATTTTAATATGCAGTCAACATAAGAATTTTTTTCATTTTTTCTTCCTTTAAAGTGATTTTTTAAAAATTTAAAAAATTTTTTTTTATTTTTATATAAACATATAATGTAACCCCACCACCCTCTCCCAACACCCCTCTCCCCACCCCCTCGGTTTGTTTTATGACATTAAGAGTCTCTTTTGGTTTGTCTCCCTCCCAGTCCCATGTTTCAATGTAAGAATTATTAATGCATTATTTTATGTTCTGGGTTTTTTTGTACTAGGTCTTTGAAATCTGGTGTGTATTTCACACTTAGAGCACTTCTCTGTTTGGAGTGGCCACAGTTCGAGTGCTCAGTAGCCACGTGTTGCTAATGGCTAACATGTTGGACAATGTGGGTGGAGAGGACGGCAAGGGGTCGAGAGGAGAGGTTCGGTTAAGGATGCGGCTCCAGGAAGAAACAGGATCCCCTCATCCCTTTACACAGGAAGGAAGTACAGGGGTGAGTGAGCAGGGAAGTGAAGGGCAGAAGTAAAAGGGCTGTCATGCCTTTGTTTCTTTCCCCTGACATCAGAGGTAAGAATGTCTGAAAGTGAAGGTTGGGGTCAAATTGGAAACTTGAAGAGAATAAAATTTTAAGAACCATTGTACTGAAATGCAAAGGGGGGATGTTAGGAGTGCAGTATAAGGACGGTCCCCACATTCATCCTGATAAAACTAATGTCATGTGTGTTCTAGCCTTAGAAGTGATAAAATAGGGGCGCCTGTGTGGCTTAGCTGGTTGAGCTTCTGACTCTTGGTTTCAGCTCAGGTCATGATCTCAGAATTGTGAGATCAAGCCCACATCAGTCTCCACGCTCAGCACAGAGTCTGCTTGGGGTTCTCTCTCATTCTCTCTCTGCCCCAGCCCCACCCTCTAAAATAAATAAATTAATTTTTTAAAATGATAAAATATCTGAGACTTTTCCTGTTATTCCAAGGTACAGAACATAGGCTGATGCTCGTGGGTTTTACCATAAATTGTTTCCCGAAGTGTGATACACATACCAGATGATACACTACGGGATGACACACAAAATAGTACCTAGGAGGACTTGTTTGTTTTTTAAGCAGGCTTCAGGCCCAGTGTGGAGCCCAGTACAGGGCTTGAACTCATGACCCTGAGATCAAGACCTGAGCTGAGATCAAGGGTCAGACCCTTAACCAACTGAGCCACCCAGGCGCCCCATAGGAGAACTTGTTTTATTCGAAAAGTTACGTATTTATTTCACTGAGTATTAGAAGAAACATAATCAATACATAAAACCCATGGTCCCCTACATATTTAACTCAAACACGAGTAAATTTACAGAGAAGGATGATGGACAGCAGAGGTGGAATGTGGACGTGGCAGAAGGGGAATGGCTGAAATCCGTAAACATGGGTGTAAGAGATGCAGTAAAACCTCGGAGACTTAGAAACGGTTCCGATGGCTCATCCCAGTAAGCTGGTAGCTTTGACCCATGATCCCGGGTCACGTCCCCATCAACATTTCCCCTCCAGCCTCCCTGCTCCCCACAGCCGAGCCAGACAGGCGTCTGTATTAGCTTCACGGGGTCAGAACGCCTGGTCTTCCCGCAGCTCTCGCCAGCAGGACAGAGTACAGTACGATCCCCAGAAAAGCGGGATAATTTTGAACATGACAGTGGCACCATGATGTCTTCTTGAAAGCACCAAACACAACCTGCCTGATTTTACTCCTGTTTTACTGTGAGAAGAACTTTTTTGAAGCTGTTGGCAACACGTACAGAAAATAGACCAGTCGTCTTCCTTGGAACTGTTGGCCCAGATCCGAACAAAACATATAAAAACTCAAAGGCAAGCAGAAAGAGAAGCCCCCTTGAGAAGCCCAGTCTGATCGTTGCATGTTCTGCCTCTGTGGCTTTATGTGTTCCCGGCGCCCCACAGGCACATCTCCGAGTGGTGCCTCTGCGTCGGTCCCCGCCTGTCCCATCAACGAAGGCTGGGGCAGTGTGACACCCCCGCCCCCGCTGCCTCTCATGGTTACCTCAGCCTCCATGGTCCTCCGTGTAGCCTGCTGGTACCTACCTGCTCTTTCTCTTTGTCTGAAGAAGGGCTGCCTGCGGTAGTCCCCTGCCACTGTGCATGGAGCCAGCCCTCAGCTATGCACCAAGTAATTCTGGAACTGTGTCGGGAGTTGACTCAGGTCAGCTCCCGTGTGCCCTTGAGCTGATCCGGACTGAGTGCAGCGGCGCTCACCCCGTCGCCAGGCTGCCAGGGACTTGCCTCGAGGTCCTACAGCCGTGATGTTCCAGAACCAGTTCTGGTGGCTGAGGCAGTGGCCTTGTTGGGAACTGCTGAATCCCAGGAATTTCAGGTTTCCTAACCATAACACTTGACTTTGAGAAATCTAGAGAAATGTTCCTCAAACATTTCTGAGCAGTAAGAGATATACTTTCCACACCTACGTAAAAGTGTTCACAGAGCAGTAGTTACCATTGCTGCGCACCAGGTGGTTTGTATTTATTTGTTTGTGTTAATGCTAAACCGGATTTTTTTTTCAAAGATTTTATTTATTCATTTGAGAGAGAGAGAGAATGAGCAGGGGGACAGGGAGAAGCAGGCTCCCCACTGAGCCAGGAGCCCAACCTGGGGCTCAATCCTGGGACCCTGAGGTCACCTGAGCCAAAGGCAGACGCTTAGCCATCTGAGCCACCCAGGTGCCCTGACCTACATTTTTTTTAAAATTTTATTTATTTGAGAGAGAGAGCACAAGACAGGCGTTGGAGCAGTGGGAGAGGAAGAAGCAGACTCCCCACCAAGCAGGGAGCCTGACTCAGGGCTCGATCCCAGGACCCTGACATCATGACCTGAGCCAAAAGGAGGCAGACGCTTAACCGACTGAGCCGAGATGCTCCCTTTTTTTTTTTTTTGAAGATTTTATTTATTTATTTGAGAGTGAGGGAAAGGGAAAGAGAGAGCACACCTAACCCACATTTTTAAAAACAAAATTGGTGGAAGGCTCCATCAGTGGTGTCTGACCTGCAATTTGGAAAACACTGGTCTCAAGCATTTGATTGATTTCATCAAATCGCCCCTCGGCTGATTGATTTAATCAATCAAATATCTTTGATATCTCAAAGATCACTGTCTTTGAAAATGTCCCGCGGTGATGAGAACCACACAGGTTCTTTTTTTTTTTTTTTTTTTTAGAGAGAGAGCGAGCACAGGCAGAGAGAGGCAGAGGCAGAGGGAGAAGCAGGCTCCCTGCCGAGCAA
>ML111760.1:11610-78587 GCA_003697995.1 Taxidea taxus jeffersonii | reverse complement strand
GTCCTTGGGGAGGCGGAGAGTTAGAAAGAGACTGGGCCCTAAGAATACCAACTCAGGACTGCCTACCTCCAGGCCTCTTTACTGTGATAAGGAAATAAATTCCTACCTTGTTGAAGCCACTTCTTTGGGCCTTTAGTTATATATAGCTAATCCTTATTTTAATGGATACACCATTTCAATATGTATTTAGATTGTTCTTTCCCTGGAAATCGTTTTTTTCTTTAGGAGAGATGTGTATGTATGTATGTAGGCATGCTAGGTCCACAAGAATATAAGAACAATGAGGATAAATATAAACACATCTCATTTTCAGAGAGATTGCAAATGGTGCAAAACTTAGGTAACAAAGCCAACTTGGACTGTTTAACTGAAAGCTTTCATGATGTTATTCTCAGTTGACTAACTTATCCTTGGAAAAAGGTATTGTTGATGGCACTTTTTGCCTTGGAATGCCCCCCCAGGAAGAGAGGACAGATACTAAAACATAGCTATCCCTGCAGGGTAGAAGATTGAATTTTCAAGTGCAATAATGAATGGAGATTTGTATTAGGAAAAGGGAGGGATGGATTGTTTCAGACACGAGAGGAGGTTGATTCTTGAGACAGGTGCAAATGTGTTCATTATGACACCTGGGGAAGGTTCTGGCTGTTTGCTTGTTTTCTTTTTCTTTTTCTTTGGGATTGTGGGAACAGTGCAGTCCTAAGTTTTTTCTTCTGTTTTGCAATTTCTGTGGTTGGCCATAGCCTCTCAGTACCTAAAATCTGTTATTTTAAAGACTCATGTTGGCATAGTTGAAAGGAATTAGGGATTAGACTGCTAAAGAAAGTGTAGGACTTTCCCATATCAGCTCTCCAGTGAAGGCAGCACCATCAAGGATAAGCACAGAGTGGGGATTCAAAGTATAACTATGCTGAAGCTGGCAGACACCCAAGGAGGAGCTGAGAGGATGAGAAGAAACAACTGTTAGCTGAGCCTCTGGTGGATGTGAGACAAATAACATTTTCTCCTAGATTTACCAGAGCCATGAATTTTCTTCCTTCCAGTTTACAAAAGAAAGTCAAGTCTCTCATCCATTCAAATCTTATTGTAATGCATTGCTTGGAACATTGCCCTAGGGTGTTTAAAGTTTTAGGTCACCAGACAAAGAAACAATTTGAAATATTGGAGTAGATATTGAGAAAGTGGAAAATCTAATGGTGATAACATGAATTTTGTGAGGCTTTTTTTTTTTTTCAAAGATTTTATTTATTTGACAGACAGAGATCACAAGTAGACAGAGAGGCAGGCAGAGAGAGAGGAGGAAGCAGGCTCCCTGCCGAGCAGAGAGCCCAATGCGGGGCTCGATCCCAGGACCCTGAGATCATGACCTGAGCCGAAGGCAGAGGCTTTAACCCACTGAGCCACCCAGGTGCCCCAAGGTTTTCTGTTTTTTTTTTTTGAAGTTGGTATCTAATCTTTGCTTTGAAAAGCCTATTTTAAGTGCCTGACAATAATCATTAAAAACCAAAAGCACCGTGTTACTTTTGGCTGATATCCAGCTAAGAGTTTCAAATATCGAGTGAAGTTACTAGAAAAGAACTGGTTGGATTCTCTTCTGCCTACTTCTATCAGCATCTAAGTTCTCTAGAAGAGAAGGTCTAAAACAGAGATTAGACTTTACTTTTTTTTTTTTTTTTTTGTGACTGGGCAAATTCCAGGTCATCAAGAGTGAGGGAACTACAGGAAGTGAGGCAGCGAAGGACAGAAAGCCAATACAAGGTGGTGCATTCTTTCACTGGCCACAGGTTCACAAGAAATCCAGTTGGTTATGCAGCTACATGGGACATTTCTGCATTTTTGGAGAGGTCATATAGAGCTACTGTTTCTTAGAACAGTCTGTTAGGAAGAGGAAAGGAAAAGAATTCTTGTGGATTCCTGTCTCACACTGAGGTCTTTCACCCATTTTGAGTCTATTTTTGTGTGTGGTGTAAGGAAATGGTCCAGTTTCATTCTTCTGCATGTGGCTGTCCAATTTTCCCAACACCATTTGTTGAAGAGACTGTCTTTTTTCCATTCTTTCCTACTTTGTCAAAGATTAGTTGACCATAGAGTTAAGGGTCCATTTCTGGGCTCACTATTCTGTACCATTGATCTATGTGTCTGTTTTTGTGCTAGTGCCCTACTGTCTTAATGATGACAGCTTTGTAATAGAGCTTGAAGTCTGGAATTGTGATGCCACCAACTTTGGTTTTCTTTTTCAACATTCCTCTGGTTATTTGGGGTCTTTTCTGGTTCCATATAAATTTTAGGATTATTTGTTCTATTTCCATGATAGTATTTTTTGTTTGTTTGTTTGTTTGTTTTTGTTAGAGAGAGAGAGCAAGCGAGCACAGGCAGACAGAGGCAGAGGGAGAAGCAGGCTCCCTGCCGAGCAAGGAGCCTGACGTGGGACTCGATCCCAGGACGCTGGGATCATGACCTGAGCCGAAGGCAGCTGCTTAACCAACTGAGCCACCCAGGCGTCCCTCCATGATAGTATTTTGATAGGGAATGCATTAAATGTGTAGATTGCTTTAGATGGCATAGTTGTTTTCACAATATTTGTTCTTCCAATCCATGAGCATGGAACGTTTTTCCATTTCTCTGTGTCTTCCTCAGTTTCTTTCATGAGTACTTTATAGTTTTCTGAGTACAGACTCTTTGCCTCTTTGGTTAGGTTTATTCCCAGGTATCTTACAGTTTTGTGTGCAATTGTAAATGGGATCAGCTCCTTAATTTATCTTTCTTCTGTCTTGCTGTTGGTGTATAGAAATGCAACTGATTTCTGTGCGTTGATTTTATATCCTGACACTTTACTGAATTCCTGTATGAATTGTAGCAGTTTTGGAGTAGAGTCTTTTGGGTTTTCCACGTAAAGTATCATATCATCTGTAAAGAGTGAGAGTTTGACTTCTTTGCCGATTTGGAGGCCTTTTATTTCTTTTTGTTGTCTGATTGCTGAGGCTAGGACTTCTAGTACTATGTTGAATTAGCAGTGGTGATAGTGAGCATCCCTGCCGTGTTCCTGACCTTAGGGAAAGAGCTCTCAGTTTTTCCCCATTGAGAATGATATTCACTGTGGGTTTTTCATAGATGGCTTTGATGATATTGAGGTATGTACCCTCTAACCCTACACTTTGAGGAGTTTTGATCAAGAAGGATGCTGTACTTGGTCAAATTCTTTTTTAGCATCTATTGAGAGTATAATATGGTTCTTGTTCTTTCTTTTATTAATGTATTGTATCACATTGATTGATTTGCAGATGTTGAACCAAACTTGTAGCCCAGGGATAAATCCCACTTGGTCGTGGTGAATAATCCTTTTAATGTACTGTTGGATCCTCTTGGCTAGTATTTTGGTTAGGATTTTTGCATCTGTGTTCATCAAGGATATTGGTCTGTAATTCTCCTTTTTTGATGGGGTCTTTGTCTGGTTTTGGGATCAAGGTAATGTTGGCCTCATAAAATGAGTTTGGAAGTTTTCCTTCCATTTCTATTTTTTGGAACAGTTTCAGGAGAATACGTATTAATTCTTCTTTAAATGTTTGGTAGAATTCCCCTGGGAAGCCGTCTGGCACTGGGCTCTTGTTTTTGGGAAATTTTTGATGACTGTTTCAATCTCCTTACTGGTTATGGGTCTGTTAAGGTTTTCTATTTCTTCCTGGTTCAGTTTTGGTAGTTTATATGTTTTTAGAACTGCATTAATTTCTTCCAGATTGTCAAATTTGCTCATGTGTAGTTGCTCATAATATGTTCTTATAATTGTTTGTATTTCTTTGGTGTTAGTTGTGATCTCTGCTTTTTCATTCATGATTTTATTTATTTGGGTCCTTTCTCTTTTCTTTTTGATAAGTCTGGCCAGGGGTTTATCAATCTTCTTAATTCTTTCGATGAACCATCTCCTAGTTTTGTTGATCTGTTCTACTGTTCTTTTGGTTTCTATTTTATTGATTTCTGCTCTGATCTTTATGATTTCGCTATTCCTGCTAGATTTAGGCTTTCTTTGTTGTTCTTTCTCCAGATACTTTAGGTGTAGGGTTAGGTTGTGTACTTGAGACCTTTCTTATTTCTTGAGAAAGTCATTATCCCTATATAATTTCCTCTCAGGACTGCCTTTGCTGTGTCCCAAAGATTTTGAACCATTGTGTTTTCATTTTCATTTGTTTCCATGAATTTTTTCAATTCTTCTTTAATTTCTTGGTTGACCCATTCATTCTTTAGTAGGATGCTCTTTTGCCTCCAGGTATTTGAGTTCTTTCCAACCTTTTTCTTGTGACTGAGTTCTAGCTTTAGAGCATTGTGGTCTGAAAATATGCAGGGAATGATCCCAATCTTTTGGTACCAGTTGAAACTTGATTTGTGACCCAGGGTGTGATCTATTCTGGAGAATATTCCATGTGCACTAGAGAAAAATGTGTATTCTGTTGCCTTGGGATGGAATGTTCTGAGTATATCTGTGATGTCCATCTGGTCCAGTGTGTCATTTAAGGTCTTTATTTCCTTGTTGATCTTTTGCTTCGATGATCTGCCCATTTCAGTGAAGGAGGTGTTAAAGTCCCCTACTATTATTGTATTATTGTCAATGAGTTTCTTTGGTTTTGTTATTAATTGGTTTATGTAGTTGGCTGCTCCCATGTTAGGGGCATATATATTTAAAATTGTTAGATCTTCTTGTTGGACAGACTCTTTAAGTATAATATAGTCTCCTTCCTCATTTCTTATTATAGTCTTTGGCTTAAAATCTAATTTACTGATATAAGGATTATAGGGCTAAACTCTTAAGGTGTGGGATCTAATGCATTCTCTGGGGACATAGTGTCAGAAGTGAGTTGAAATGTAGGACACCCAGCTGGTGCCCTATACCCCCTCCCAACACACGTTAGAATTGGTACCAGAACATTTTATTGCTAAAGCTTTTCAATGTTCAGAGTCTCAGTCTTTGAATGTACTTTTTGGCTCAGTTGTGAGTATTTGGGATTTTCCTATATTCTATTTTTTTTTAAGAGAGAGAGAGAGAGAGAAAGAAAGAGCACAAGAATAGGGTGAAGGGCAAACGGAGAAGCAAACTTCCTGCTGAGCAGGGAACTGGATGTGGACTTGATCCCAGGATTCAGGGATCATGACCTGAGCTAAAGGCAGATGCTTAACTGACTGAGCCACCCAGCACCCTCCCATACTCTATTTTCCTCTGAGTCATCAGAAGCACTGGTCTAATATTTCTTAAATGTTATTTCTTAAATTTTCTTCCCATCCACGTCCTAACCAGGCCCAACCCTGCTTAGCTTCTGAGATTGGACAAGATTGGGCCCATTCAGGGTGGTATGGTTATAGACTAGACTTTTCTTCCAAGTGACTGACACCCATTGGCATTCTTACCACCTGGCCAGAGTAGTAATTAGATTCATCTCAATTTCTGAGATGTTAGCATATGAAAAAAACAGAGCATAATACTTAGAAACTGTTGGGTATAGTTAAGAGTGTGGTAACAATTGTATCTAAAAATTCTACTGGTTAAAACACAATAGAAAGTGAATCATTTGAAACCATAAAAGTTAGAAAAATATTAACTTTAAACTAAATAAATAGGTGAGGTGGTACAAAATTCCTTTAAAGGACCCATTAGCAAAAAAATGTTGAGAGCATTCAGTTAGAGAAGGTGACACATGAACTGAGGAAAGACTGAAAATTGAGTGACATGGTATTTTATTTAAATACTATTTACATATTTTGGTTGGGGACTGCAAGCTTAGGATGAATTATCAGTTATCAAGGTATATGAAGAGAATTCAGACAAATTCAGATGAAGGAAATGCATATATTCAGCCAAATATTTCCTTTCCTTCCCACATTTCCCTAAAATGTCTCACTTTCTGTGTGTTTTTGTCAACTTCCATTTGTGCTTCTGTGGCTGTTCTGACATGAGCTTGACCCTCTGCATCTTTTAACATCTTCAGCAGTTACTCTAGTTTGATGATTCTAACTTTTCTTTAGATTCAGTTACCCAATTCAAGTCAGCAAATGGGCTACTAATTTAAAGCTCATTTGCAAAGTAGAAAATGCAGCATCCTAGGTATAAATAATCCTTCACATTACCAACTCAATATTGCAAAGACTGCCAAGTGTACATTTGAAGATATTTTCTGGTGATTTTGACAGCCTGGGATTTTAATATCCTTGGGGTATAATCATCAGGGACTAATATAGATGAGAAGATGTAAAAGGATCTTCATTAAAGGGAATTTAAATAAGTGAAACATTCCAGTTTAATATTGGGTGACTTTTAAGTAAAGCTAAATGTCTGAAGCTTTGATTTTTAATATGATATTGTCTTTGAACTTCTAAGCAATCTTATATTGAGCTCTGGCTTTGACTGAGTTTCCAAAATTCTTGCAGCTCAGAAAATAAGGTTTCATTATTATTGTTTTTTAATAGATGGTAATATAACAATTGATTTTTAAAAATTATGCACTCAGGCATATTGCAAAATCAAATAATTTTTTTTCCTGCTGAATCTAAATGGAGGAAGAATTTCTATTTAAAAATCTATTCAGCTTCTATCCTTAAAACTTGCAGGAAACATAAATGAGTTCTTTTCTTTAGTAATGAAATTCTGTTTAGAAAGCAGATTCTGAATGGTTGAATGTCTTCATAAAGAAAGGGGAAATATATTCAGTTTTTATATGTGAACAAAATTATATATAAGATGGTTTATTAAATAATATTGAACTAGTATGATTAAGGAGGATAAAAATGTTTCCATCAGAAATAGAACTGATAACATATGGAAGTGTATAGTGGCAGGTTACAAACTCACTTTGTCTCTCCTTCTCCTTCCATCGAATCTGGCCACTTGGAGTTTTTGGAACCAATGCTTTAGAGAGCAATCTTCTTCTGAGTTTGAGAAATCACTCTTCCAGGACCTAGGCGGTCTGGGTTGTCCCCTCTTATGCATTGGCCCTTTGTGTTCCTGGCTATGTGTATAAAATTGATGACAGATTATCCCTTTTGTCTTTGTCTTGGACCAAAAGAGTTAGCATATTACTTTGGAATTTCATAAACTTCCAGTAACCATAATCCTAAACTTTATTCAGGAGGCACTAAAATGTACCCCAGAGAATCCCCTGAGTTCTAGGCATAGTCTGTCCTACCCACAAAGTGAAGAAGTAACCCAGTTTCCCCTTATTAATACAGATTAATCTCCCAGGCTAATACAGTAGCTCCGCCTCCACCACCCCTTTTTGCCTGTTGATTGAGTAGCATGGAAAAGTCAAAATGACTAAGTGACCATGTTAACTTCAGTTCCTTGGGACCATCGTTGTCTTTCCTGTTGGAAGCATTTCTTTTTGGGGATCGAGACTTATAAATCAACACAGATTAAAAGTTGTAGGGATGGGAAGAGGGCATTATTTTGCTGATGAATCTGCAGTTTGGGGTTGCCTCAGTAGGGGAAATTCACCTCTGCTCCACTTGGCTTTGTTAGACAGATATCTGGCAGCTGAGGCTGGTGGCTGATTGGGGAGGTTCAAACGGCTGAGGCTGTAGCTGGAACATGGCTTTTTCATGTGGCTGCTTGGCTTCCTCATCATGTCTACGGTGAGCATCTCAAGTGTGAGACAGCACCAGGAAGAAGTTATGTCCTTTCTATGATTTAGGTGGAGAAGTCACAGAGCATCACTTCTTCCATTCTTCAATGGCCAGAGTAGTGACAAGCTCCAACATGGATTCATAGACTTCATCTCTCAGCAGGAGTGTCAGTCCAATGTATTTCTTTCATAGAGACTGTAGATCCTTAGATCTCACAATATATTGCTGTATTCCTAAATTGCCAAATTGCTTTTTGAGCAAAGGTCAAGTATGTTGGTTTCTCTCACTTCTCCAGGAGGACACAGCCATTCCTGACTGCATTTTTGCTAGTTGATTTTTGAGATTTCTCTAATTTGATAGTGAACATGATATTTGTTTTCATTTGTATGTCTGATTACTAATGAAAAGAACTGTTTTTTTATATATGTTTGTCATTTTTCTAAATTATTTGCTGTCCACTAACATACAGCCAGCATTTTCTTTTTTTTTTTAAAGTTTTTATTTAAATGCTATTTAGTTAATATATAGTGTAGTATTGGCTTCAGGAACAGAATTTAGTGATTCATCACTTGCTGTAACACCCAGTGCTCATCACATGTGCCTTCCTCAATCCCTGTCACCTGCCCTCCAGCAACCCTCAGTTTGTTCTCTTTAGTTAAGAGTCTTTCTTATGGTTTGCCTCCCTCTCTTTTTTCCGCCTTCCTCTATGTTGTTCATCTGCTTTGCTTCTTTTCTTTCTATCCTCTTTTTAAAAAAAGATTATTTGAGAGAGAAAGAGAGAGAGTGCATGATGGCGGGAGGGACAGAAAGAGAGGGAGAGAATCCCAACCAGACTCCCTGCTGAGTACAGAGCCTGACACAGGGCTCATCCCAGGACCCGGAGACCATGACCTGAGCTGAAACCCTGAACTTGATGCCCAGTTGACTGAGCCACTTATGCACCACCATCTGTTTTGTTTTCGTAAATTCCACATGAGTGAAATCATATGGTATTTGTCTTTCTCTGACTGAAGTATTTCGCTTAGGGTAATACACTCTAGCTCCATCCATGTCATTGCAAATGGCAAGATTTCATTTCTAGCCAGCATTTTCTAATTGTTTGCTGTGAGTTCCTTAAAATTAATGCAAATGGCCCTTTGTCAGAATTTATTTGATAAGTATTTTTCCAGTTTTTAAAAAATTCAATTTGGGAAGTTTGGTTATATACAAAAGTTTCCAGTTTTTATGCAGTCTTATATTTTCATCTTTCCATTTTTTTTACCCCTTGACATAAGAAACTTTAAAAAATTATCTTCTAGTTCATTTGTTAGTTTTCTCTAGTGTCGATTTTGCTTTTCATTGCTTTTATTGTGGTTTTAAATTGGCAGTCTGCATTTTGCAGCATTTTGTTTATTTTATCAACTTCATAAAGACAGTACCCCTTGAGTGTTATAGAAAACATTAAATTTACACTTAATAAAATATTCATATGCCTTAGTACTGTTTTGAGCAAAGAAAATTTTCTAAAAATTCTTTTTAAGAACCCCGTTTTTCTTCTTATGTTCCCCCCCTAGTATCCCATGATTTTTCCTTATATGGCTTATTCTTTTAGAGGAGATCTATGTTTACCCAATATTGCTTTATAATTTGTAAAATTATCTAGGAGTCAAGTTGTGATGTTAACCAAATATATCAGAGAGGTCCAACATCCCCCAACTCCAGCCCTAGATCCAGAGTGAGGGAAAAAAATAATAAAAAACAATAAGAAAAAAATGAAATATAATAAGAAGAAAAAAATAAGAAAAACTTATGATGACTATGTGACTATGGTAAAAGCTACCACCAAAATCCCTGCTGGAGTTCTAGCGGCCTGGGGACACAGGAGGGAGTCAGGGCCAGGGTGTTTACCTGTGGGCTCCATTACAGTGGTTTTCTTCAAAATGTTTTTAAAGATTTTCTTTATTTTTTTGACAGAGAGAGACATAACGAGAGAGGGAACACAAGCAAGGGGAGTGGGAGAGGGAGAAGCAAGCTTCTCACCGAGTAGGGAACCCCATGTTGGACTTGATCCCAGGACCCTGGGATCATGACCTGAGCTGAAGGCAGACTTAACTGAGCCACCCAGGTGCCCTGGTTTTCTTTAACTTTTATTATTGAAGTATAGTTGACATACAATATGATATTAGTTTCAGGTATGCAAAGTAGCAATTTGACAGTCCTCTACATTACTCAGTAGTTCACCACAATAACTATAGTCACCATCTCTCATCATATGATACCATTACAATATTATTAACTGTATTCTCTAAGCTGTATTTGTGGCTTAGCATGTGGATTCCATAATCAGGAATACTTTCATCCATCCATTCCCCTAAATTGAGTCTATTTCTATCTTGGATGTGGCCTTTTGCACCTAGAGCAAGTTACAGGGATTATCTACATTACAGAGGATAGTCAATGTTATAAGCATGCAAAAAACAAAAAAATCATCAAAGTGACCTAGGTGAAATTGGAAGAAAAATGGCCTTGATGGGGCACCTGGGTGGCTCAGTGGGTTAAACTTCTGCCTTCAGCTCAGGTCATGATCCCAGGGTCCTGGGATTGAGCCCGCATCGGGCTCTCTGCTCAGTGGGGAGCCTGCTCCCCGCCCCCCCTCCTCTCTGCCTAATTGTGATCTCTCTCTGTCAAATAATGAAATAAATAAAAATCTTAAAAAATAAATGGCCTTGAATAGGCTTGGACTTTTATCGATGAGGAAGTCAGTGGTAACGCTGGGCTCTGAATGAGTGAAGGTGTTTGCAAACTGCCACACAGTCTTTATGGGTATCGTGTGAAAAGAGGATAGAAAAACCCTCTACATACTAATGTATCGGGAGCACCACCCTTGAACTTGAAGGACGTGATGGACAAATATATCGGAATAGACACAGAGAGATAAATGGTTATGTTTTAAAAAATGAGCTTGTAATATCCTCAGCTAATTCTGCCCATTCTTGCTTATCATTCAAAGATTAACATAAAAGTGTGAAAATTTTTACAAAGCTTAAAAATCATTAGATATAGTTTATTCGAGCAATAATCCCCTCAGAATTGGTTATTACCACTATTAATGACTTGCTAGTTAGAGTGTTAATGGCCCATAGCAAAAAAGTGCTGGTAATGACTGATTTCAAAGGGATTATTGCTTAATTAATGGCACTCTACCTATCCTTAGTCATTTTTGTAAGTATCACTTTTATTGCCTATTTTAAGACCCTGAACCTTAGTTTATTACATTTGGAAGAATGTCACCAAGGCAGATAAGATAGATAATAATTTTCTGATTGTGGTTAGCTTTGCAGTGTATGGGCATTTCACTAAGTTATTTCATATTTCTCTATCCCTTGCTAATAAAATGTCACTTGTGACTTCTTAGGTGGGTTACAAGAATATAACTTAAAAATTGATGTACTTGGTTTTGAAAGAAAAGAGTCCAAAATATTTCTGAATTAGTGGACACATTTTTGCACATCTCCAATTTGGATTGGGTAAAAAAGTGGGAAATACAAGACTTAGATAAGATGAAATATTTTCCTTTGAGAACCTTCTCAGTCTACGCAGAGAAAGCTGGGCAGGATTTTGGTTTCAGCTTAGCCTCCAAGTAGCTATCCACTTTTGATTTTCTGAGTTTCACCCTCATTATTCATACAGTTAGATTATTGAACTGGATTGCTTCATAGCTATTAAATCTATAATCAGAAATCACAGTTTCCAAAAGAGAAAGCAGGAACATTTGCATTAGAGCTATAGAAAATCCTTTTTCAGGGGCACCTGGGTGGCTCAGTGGCTTAAAACCTCTGCCTTCGGCTCGGGTCATGATCCCAGGATCCTCTCTGCTCCCCCCGGGAGCCTGCTTCCTCCTCTCTCTCTCTGCCTGCCTCTCTGCCTACTTGTGGTCTCTGTCTGTCAAATAAATAAATAAAATATTAAAAAAAAAAGAAAATCCTTTTTTAGTAAACCCCATGGGATAACCAAATTATTCCTTAAACTAAACATGGCCCCTTTGAAAACTGCTTGAAGGAAATGGGTCATCATCTAAGGCTTTGGAAATGAACATATTTTCATTTTGACAGGGCTAAGTTTTGTGGACTTTGATCCAGCTCAATTTCTAACTGGTTGTGTAAATTGGGGCAATTCTAGCACCTAAAGTGGGCCAACATCATGAATTTTCTGATGTGATAAAAGGTGATGAAACTTGACATTAATCAAAACACAGGACAATGACAACAAAAATTTATTGAAATACATTTTTCCACAAAAGGTGCTTAAGTTGTTGAAAGTTTATCAAGTTCCTATTCCTATATCTTATGTTCATGTTGCATAATTTGGAAACATGCCTTGTAAGACTTGACTCTGAAAGTCTGTAAATCATCTCCTAAGTCACTAGTTCTCAAAGTGTGATCTGGGGACCCTGGGAGTCCCAATACTCTTTCAGGGAGTCTATGAAGTCAAAGCTATTTTTTATAATAATGTTAAGATGTTAAAAAAAAAAAGGTGTGGGACGCCTGGGTGGCTCAGTTGGTTAAGCGGCTGCCTTCGGCTCAGGTCATGATCCCAGCGTCCTGGGATCGAGTCCCACATCGGGCTCCTTGCTTGGCAGGGAGCCTGCTTCTCCCTCTGCCTCTGCCTGCCTCTCTGTCTGCCTGTGCTCTCTCTCTCTCTCTAACAAATAAATAAATAAAATCTTTAAAAAAAAAAAAAGGTGTTATTCGCCTTTTTTATTCTTGTTCTGTCACAAGAGTACAGTGGAATTTTCCTGAGGTCTCAGGATACATGACCCTATTTTGTAGTGATATGTACTGATATTTGAAAGATCTGCAGAACCAAGTGAATTAATATTTTCTGAATAACAATGTATTATGTTGTAAAATTATGCATGGATAAAGAATTTATTTCATACTTACCTGGCAAGGGAGATACTATGATGACAAAGGTGGTTTTCCTAAGGTGAGGATTATCCATTGCACTCTGGATGTGCTGACCCCTGAGATTTTCCCAAATATGGGAAACTCAACTGCATAATTTGTGATGGCCGGGAATTGTGTTTGCGTTTCCCCCCTATAAAAAATATTCGTTTTCCTTTTAAAAAAATAATTCTTTCAAAGTGGAAGAAAAACCAATAGATTTTAATATAGCAGAATATGAAAAGTTTATTGATATGGTTTCAGATTTCACTTAGCAACTAACCATTGAGAAACTACTACTTATTGAGTTTTGGCATAGTATCAAAGAAGAATATCACAATTATCTGAAAAAAATTCTTTTAAAAACCCTTCTTTTCCAACTACATATGTATGAGTCTGGATTTTCTTCAAATACTTAAATTAAAATAGCATAGCAATAGACTGTAAGCAAAAAGAGATACAAAAATCCAGCTGTTTTCTATTGAGCCAGACATTAAAATGATATAAAAAATGTAAAATAATGCTCCTTCTGTCAGAAATTTTTTGAGAGAACATCGTAATTGTTTTCATAAAATAACATTTATTTTATTTTATTTATTTATTTTTATTATTTTTTAAAGATTTTATTTATTTATTTGACAGACAGAGATCTCAAGTATGCAGAGAGGCAGGCAGAGAGGGAGTGAGGAAGCAGGCTCAGCTGGGACCATGACCTGAGCCAAAGGCAGAGGCTTTAACCCACTGAGCCACCCAGAAGCCCCAATAACATTTATTTTAATAGTTAATGGATCTATGTTATTTCAAAATAAGCTATTGAATGAAAAATATAAGAGTTTTAATTTTAATTTCTAATATGATAAATGTTAACAAAACAATTCACATAAATAAATTCTTTGAGGTCCTCAATAATTTTTACCTTTGTATAAGGATCCTGAGACCAAAAGTTTTGAGAATTGCAGCTCTAAGTCAATAGTGTTCCTAAAGAACTATTTGCTGCCATTGCGAACTTTTAAGAAAATATACTCCAGGCTCTGAATACAATTTCCAAGAAGAGCTTCTGAAAATATTTTGAGATATGGCACATTAATAGAATGAACGTTTGGCTTTCCAAGGTAGAGATTTAAGTGAGTAAACCTTATTTTGATAGAGAATTCTGATATGATAGATATTTTGGTATGATATTATAGATAGAGAATTCTAGTATGTTGAATGAAAGAATCATCCTTAAGTGATGTGCTGTTGTTACTTCCAGAAACCTCTATGGTAAGTCCTCAGACCTGACCCTGGTGCTTTTGGAGGATTGGTTCACTCCAAGTCCTTAGCCCTGCATCAGTATTGTGGGCAGAAGAGGTTCCTCGTATTTTATTTGGAAGGGACGTGATTTTGAGAATGCATCACAGCAGTCTCTGTACATGTTGGGGGAGGTCATTGAGAGGATGTGACTTCCAGTTGACCCATGAGCTGGACCTGGGTAATCAGAGGCTCCTTACCCCCTTCCTGTCCATGGAGCATGCATTCTGTTTGCCTTCCTCACTCCCAGAAGCTGCTCCAAGGGCATAGCCTTGAGATAGTGATGTGTGGTTGAGGTTGTCTGGACAGTGTATGGAACTGAACCCAGTTAAGCCCTCTGTGTAATCTTTCAAGATTTTGGCAGGCAGGTGTGGAGATCTCCTCTTCTTGTGGCTGCCCAAGGCAAGCCTGCCCTCACTTATTAAACATGCCACACACCAATCTGGAGTAGTCCACCTCTTTCTTTGGTCTCTCCCTGCCCTGCATGTTTAGGGCCCAGTTTGCAAACCAACACACATGGTAGGATTTTCAGTAGAAGGTAATCTTCATCTCTCTCAGAGCAAAGTAGATATGAGAGTGCTCCAGCAGAAGAATGCATGACACTCACTTTCTTTTCCCTTTAAGATACTGACGCCCTGGCACACTTAAATACATGACACTAGCTCCAAACTGGGACTACATGAATATGAAGCAAACTTTGTAAAGATCTTTACTACCTTGATATTAAAATCTGTTTCTGGAAAGAGAAAGGAAGGTGGAGTGGGAAGTTTGCTTTTTTACTTTCAGCCTGGGTATAATTATAAATGATGAAAAAGATGATCAAGTTCATCATTTATCACACAAAACATTCATGGCTAGAATCCTGTAGAGAGATTTATCTCCTTTTTCTGTGTTTTGGGATTTAAACAGAGTGAGGAAGTGATTAAACAGTGTAAGAAATTCATGCTAAGATACTGATCACATAATGTAATGTGTTATTCCTCTGTAGAGTGTTTGCATTTTAAAAGGGGGCTGAGGTGGGCATCCAACTAAAGTAAGCAATCTGGAAATTTTTTTTGAATAAAGGAATGGATATTTGTGAAGTGCTAAGCAAATATTGGACACTACTTTTCATAGTACATGGTAGAGGGGAGAGATGAGTCTAAAACAGTAATAAAATGAAAAATGGAAAAACAATAAAACAAAATTCTTCGAATAAAATCAGTAACCTTCCCCATTTATTTGTAGCTGATTCTAAATTGTCCTCTATCTTTATAGGTATTTTCTTTCATACCCTAGCCCATTGTTCAAAGCTGGCTGCACATTAGAACTACTAGAGGAGCATTTAAAATTTTTATTAGAAAATTATGCATTTTAAAAAATTTAATTTAATTTGATTTTTTAGTGTTCCAAGATTCATTGTTTATGCACCACACCCAGTGCTCCATGCAATATGTGCCCTCATGGTAAAACAAAAAAATGTTCAAGTGATTTAGAATAGCTTTAAGTAAAATGTAAAATTCTGCCATCCTTACTCCATTCCCCAGGGGTGTTTACCTTTACTTTAACCACTCTTCTTTCCTTCCTTCCTTTCTTCTTTCCTTCCTTCCTTCCTTCCTTCCTTCCTTCCTTCCTTCCTTCCTTCCATACTTCCTTCCTTTCTTCTCTCCTTCCTTCCTCCTTCCCTCCCTCCCTCCCTTCCTTCCTCAGATATTTATTAAGCACCTACTATGTACCAGGCACTGTTTCAATTGTGGAGACACAATGAACATACCAGACAAGATTTCTCCCTAATGGGACCTACTATAACTTTGGAAATAAATGAAAATATATAATCAGATAGAAAGTAAAAAGTATGAATAGTTACAGAAAAATAAAAGAGCATAATGGGCATGAAGTGACCGTGGATAGAGGGAGCTAATTAAGTCAGAACCTTGAAAAGCTTCAGTTTTAGGTTTTCCATAATGGTTGCTGCCATAATTCTGGATGCTAATGCTTGTAAGTTTGTTTCTTGATTTCTCATCTCTAGTCATTACCTACTGATGCCTCATCATGAAAGTTGAGGTATTTAGCTCTCCTGTAGTTCCCTACTCTAGCATACCTCTCCCGAGTTTTGCTAGTTATATTATACTTTCGTCCTTTAGTTGTTTGCCTTTTAATCTTGAACCTCCTTTCATATTTTGACAATTTAGACAGTCTCTTTTGACTCTGCTAAGCATCATAAAAACTCAAGTACCTGAGCTATACTCTAGAGGTGCAAAATAAGTTTATCTGAGGGTTTGTTTTTTTTTGAGGCTTTGGAAATCTATATTTAAAAATAGAAGCTCTCAGAAGATTCTAATGATTATCTGATTGGAAACCATTGCTCCGGGCTACATCTTCTCTTGCCTTGGAAATTGAGTCGATTCCTTCTCCAAGTTCTAACTCAGTGCTTCTTTAGATTTGTGCATGCTGTACAGTTCATAGATATGCAACCCAGATCAGTGTTTACAATACATTTAAAATCCTTAAGCTATGTATTTAAGATACATTTTTGCCTTAAATGAAGACATATATATGTATTAAAATTTTTTGTTTGTTTTGCTTTAAGTGAAGAGATACGTAAGATGTAAGATACATACTTTCATGGCAGCATAACATCAAGCCAATATGGTCCTTTTTAGGGTGAGGCACCTTGTGGGTAAGAAGGAAAATACATAGAAATAATGGAAAGTTGGTTTTCAGAATAGCTGAAAACTTTGGACAGTAGGGACAGCAAGGAGCGCTCCTCAAATAGCAATATTGTCAGTCAGGGCTTTTAGTCCAGTCACAGAAGGACTCTATTGATTTTGCACAGAAAAAGAATTTGTTAAAAGAATTTGCAGTGGCTCACACAATCACATGGAAAGCTGGGCATTAAGGTGAGAGACTGGGCAGCAGCTAGGAATGTTCTCCGGAATCACACAGCAGAGCTGATCCTGTCAGGGCAGAGGCAAGGTACTGCTGATGTTTGGCTCTCCCCAGTGCCGGTGGCAATGCTGCCATTGTTTACCCCAGGAAGCTCCTGTTACTGCCTGTAACTGCCATCACTTCCAAAGAGGTTCCTCCAGTTCTGTCTTATTCACATCACCAGCTTAGATGTAGTCCATGCAGGTGTATCTGCTGAGCTGAACTTGGGTCTCTTCCCACATCCAACCTCAAGAAAGGCTGAGAAGGCAAAGACCCAGCATTATCATCTTCTCTAGTGGGATTACAAGGGGGACAACTCTCCAAACAGAAGATTCAAAGTGCAGGGTGGTCGGACGTCCACTGGGCTAAAGGGGAACCCAAGGAGGTAGTATGATGACTGTGAGTGCAATATATCACATATATCATGAAGGCCGCCAAAATTCGAGTGCTTGAAAGTGTGCCTTGAGCCCCAGAAGATTGAGAACTACTACTTTAATCCATATACATAGCCAAATCTTCTCCTTAAGGTCAAGTTGTAAGAGTCAGCACCTGGAAGGAGGACCTGTGCCTTCTCTTGGCCTGTTGTATCACTCACATGGCATTTGTCAAAGCACAAAAGCCAAAAAACTACCTCGTATGTGGATAGTGTATGTGTGTGTGTGTGTGTGTGTGTGTGTGTGTGTATGGTAGGGAAGGTTGGGCCTGTACACTTACTTTCTTCAAAAACTGACCTAAAATAGAACAGAAGATCTGACAGGAAAGGATCATGTCTTATTCAGAAGATTGTATTAGTTTTTTATGGCTACCATTAAAAAGTACCACAGACTGGGTATCTTAAACACCAGAAAGTTGTTTTCTCAAAATCTGAAGGCTATAAGTCCAAGATCCGTGTGTTGGTACATGTTTTTTTCCTGAGGCCTCTCTCCTTGGCTTGCAGATGACCACCTTCTTGCTATGTCCTCACATCGTCTTTCCTTTCTGTGCACATCCAGTGTCACTCTGTGTCCTAATCTCCTTTCTCATAAAGACAGCTGGTTGGATGAGGGCCCATTCATATGGCTTCATTTAACCTTAATTACCTCCTTAAAGACCCTCTTGCAAATACAGCCCCATCCTGAGGTGGTTAGGATTTCAACGTGAATTTAGTGGGGAAGAGACTAGAACACAATTCAGCCCCTAACAAAGAGTAGCACTGAAGGAATAATTGGGATGATCTGGTCTGAACCTTTTATTCTGCAAAGCCAGCATTCATTCACTCTTATTGCCACAACTGGTCTGGTTCTTCTCTCTGGAACTAACTCTGGCCCACTCTCTTGGCGGGGTGGGTGTCGTCCTTAACTTCACACGTGTGCATCACATTCTCCATACGGGGATTTGTCAGTGAAAAGCACATGATCCTATTGGAGCAATGAGATGCAAAGAGACACATCTGGAAATTAGAAAGAGGCAGGTGCTCTCTCTGCAGATACTGCAAGCATCGAGGATGATGTAAGCCAAATCAGGCGTCACCGTGCAGTGCCTGAGAATGAAGCTAACAGGGCACAAGGCAGTGACAAGCCATGGAAAATCTTGGTGACCATTGTTCAAGTTCTTGCCCAAAACTGAACCTGCTGGAATGGTGCCTGGGCTTCTCAACAGCGAGCATCCTTTCCTGCTTTAGCCTCTTAGAGTTGAGTTTTCTGTCATTTTTCTGAGCCCATTTTCCAAGGCTTCTGAAGCCTATTCCTCCTGTTATGATGCGAACACTTTCATTTTAGAGATGGATAAAGAGAGATGTGAGGAAATCAGATGTCCAAGAACCCACAGCGGGGAAACCTGGCTTTTCAGTCCTTCCCTGTTTCCACATCTCTGAATACCCCATAGCACACTGTTCCTTGCTCATTAACACTCAGTTTATATTTGTTCAATGAAAAAAAGAATGCATTTTAATCTTAAAGATTTTAATTTAGCTCTTTTCAAAAAGGCAGATACTGCCACACCACTGATATCTATATATTTCCAACATAGCAAAAGTGATCTCTGAACATACTCCTTATCAAGATGGGGAGAGTTCATGTTAATGCTAAAGTAGGCCGATTTTGAGTCCACCTTGGTGAGATGGTTTCATTAGGTAGGCCCCTTCTACTCCCCTGTGTATTCCATGAAAATTAATAACCCTTAGCCTGTGCTTTCCCTCGGTGTTGCCAGGCTCCTGAAGCCTGTATGTCCTATCCCTGTGTCCAAACCTTGCACTTGCACAAATGGTTACTGCACAGAGAGCTTGTTTCTCCTAAGTGGGGCTGTAGCGTTATTTCTTAGAAGGAAAATATATGGGCAAACCAGCACTTATCCATTCTGAATATATCCACATTTCAAATATCTGCTATGCATATATTACTTGCTCATTAATGTAAAAAAAAAAAAGAATGTAGACGATGCTGGTTTAGAAGAAGATGCTAGTTTAGAAAAATTTTAGAAACTAGACCATCACCACAAATGATGGAGAATTAGGAGGGGTTGTTATATTTTTGTAAAATACTTTTTCCCCAAAAGGAGCACAGAGAGAGGTCAAAGAATTCAGAAATCATCAATAGGTCTGCTGTTTTAGTCTTATGAATAAGTCTAACAATTTGCTGTCTCGTATACAGTCTTATCAGTCTACCTTCCCTCCAAGGAGATAAAATAAATGAAATCAGCATTCTTTTCAAATCCCTTGGCATAAATTATTACTTACTCTAAGCAAGATGACTGATGATTTCTAAAGCTCTTTTAATTATATGCTAAACTGATTAGTGGCTGAAGGGGAGTCCTTTTAGAGCAATGAACTGAGGTTATTTCAGGAATGCTTGCTTAGTAGGGGGTGAGGTGGGCAAAGATAAGTATATACTACTCAAAGAACAATGAACATATGAAAAGTCTATACACTCTATTAGTAAGGGCCACCTGTACTCCAATAATTAATTGAAACTTGGCAAAATTTTGCCAGATAAATTTTTTCTCCCACCGTTAATCTGGAATAACTTTAGAAGGAAGGACCAAAGGAGGATTATTCAAATATTAGCCACTTTAAGCACAGAAATATCCTCTGGCCTCCTGTTGGGAAATAAACTAATAGATTCAGTATGAGGGATTTTCAATACAACCAGCACATTTCCCCGGTAGAAGCATGAAAATGGGCTTCAGTAAGAAGACAGAGTGAGGATTTGAGTTATTTTTATAATTAAGACCTCTAAGAGGGAATATCAATGAAATGAAGGTAGGATATGGTTTTTGAAATCATATTTTCTCTAGAGAATGATCTGCTTTAAAGTTTTTTTTATTGGATAGAATGGACTTGTTTTTGAGGATTTCCCATCTTCTTAAAATGTGTACCCTTGGGGCACCTGGGTGGCTCAGTGGGTTGAGGCCTCTGCCTTCTGCTCAGGTCATGATCCCAGGGTCCTGGGATCGAGCCCCGAATCAGGCTCTCTGCTCAGCGGGGAGCCTGCTTCCTTCTCTCTCTCTGCCTGCTTCTCTGCCTACTTGTGATCTCTGTCTGTCAAATAAAAAAAAATGCATACCCTTTATTCATAGAAGGGGTTTCAGTCTTCCTGAAGGCAGGACAGCAGTAGAGTGTATAGTAGGAAGAAGTAGAAATCACATAAGTTGCTGAGTATGATTAATTTTATGGTATCAGGAAAACAGAACTTTTGCTGTGAGAAAAATAGCTGCCAAGTGCCTTGCTCGAAGGTTTCCTCACAAGATTCTGGCCACCTGATTATTCAATCAAACTCTAACCTAGGTACTGTTGAGAAGGAATTAAGGTTGCTAATCAGCTGATCTTGATATAAGGAGATTATCCTGGATTACCTGGGTGGGCCTGGTATAATCACAGCACAAGAGGAAGATAAAAAGGCAGGAGGAAACTTTCGGAGATGATGGATAGGTTTATGGCATAGATTGTGGTGATGGCTTCATGGGTACACATGCATACATTAAGCATGTACAACATCTTGTTTGTCAAGGAGGGTGGAGAGAGAAGGAAAGAAACTAGAAAAGTTAGAGAGATATGGTGGGAAAAGAAGTAGCAGAGGAATGATGCAGAAGAGGAGGTGTTCCAGAGGTTATATGTGTGAGATGGGTTTGACCTGGACCTTTGAAGATGGAGGACTTGGGCCAAGAGCTAAGGAATGTGGGCCATCTCTAGAAGCTGAGGAAGACCCTCCTGCTTCAACAAACAGCAAGCAAATGGTGGCCTCATTCCTACAGCAACATGGAGCTGAATTCTGCCAACATTATGAATGACCTTAAAAGAGCATTCATCCCCAGAGCCACCAGAAATGAACAAATCCCATTGATATCTTGATTTTTGACTTTGTGATACCCTGAGCAGCAACTAGCATAGTCAACCTGCACCTCTGGCCCACAGATACCATAAGAAAGTAAAGTTGTGTTGTCTTAAGCCACTAAGTTTGTGACAACATGTGGCAGCAACAGAAAATGAATACAAATGCGAAGGAACTTCATACTATGAAATTTATTCTCCTCTCTTAGCACATTGGAGATGCTCAAAGAACGTCCTGAAAGCATTCTGATTCAACAAAGCCTAAAACCCACACAGGAGCAGAGTGGTAAAGCTGGGCTTTCTGTGTATCTTTGGGAAGGAAAAGTTTTATCTACTTAGTGGGAAAAAATATATTTAAGAAAAGCTCATTTTTCTCCAAAGATCCTACTTCCCAACTGGAGATTATGATTATTATTTCCGAAACAACAACAAAAACAAGTCCCCTTTCCCTATTTCCTTCTAGTCTATGTGGCATTCATGGTTTGTTTGTCAGAAACAGCCTCCTAGTATGACTCTGCATCCTGGAGAAGACTGATGAAGAGATTTTTTGAGTCTTAGATTTAAATCCTGATTCGGCAGCTTATTGGCTTAGTGAGTTTGGAAGTGCAGTTTTCCATGTCTTGGCTCTTTTCGTGGGTGAGGTGATGAGACAGATTCTCACCTGCACAGCAGTGTTGAAATAACAGAAAGAAATGTGTGCTTTCAAACAGTGCTTGTTGCAGAGTAGCCTTTCATAGAATGATAGTGATACTTTTTTTTGTATAAGTGAATCTTTTTTTTTTTTGACAACTGAATCTTACTCTAGATTATAGTCAATTTAAATTGTATGTTGTGAAGAATACTTCTCAAATAACCCATATTGATCATTCCTCCCCACTCCCATTTGTAATTGAGGAGTTTCTTCCAATATTTGGTAGTGACTTTAGTTGCCCCACTTTGATTAGAAACTTTCAAGCAGGAACCATAAGGCACACAGTGGACTCCCAATAAGCAAATACTGGTAGTTCTAAAACATTAGCAATGTAGTTTTCACTTGGCTTTGCTCTGAATGTCTGTGGGCAAAGGTGCTTCATTTTTCCTGCACCAGGTATGCCAGAAAGTGTAAATAAAATAATCCATCCCCGTTGGATGTGCAGCTAAGTCTCCAAGCTACGGTGCCAGCAATCTCAAGAGAGAGACTCATCTTGAAAGAGCGCCAGCATAATTTTGCAAGCTTGTGAGATTTGGCTTGTTCAGATAAGTTTTAGATAAGCATCTGCACTTTTGGTGGCCTATCCAAATCCAGTCCACACAGCTGGCCTAGAGAACGTCATCCATCACCAGGCTGGCACCAGTGAGAATTTGTCCTGATGGGGATTTATTGCAGGAAATAACCCTTCTTTTCTGTAAAATGATTTGTTTCAAATCCAGGCATCTTTACTCCTACTGAAAACTCCAGTGGCGAGACGCACAGCGTTCTGACTTTTCGTTGTGCATTTTAATTGAGCTCCCTCTCAATCATTGACTTACATGTTCCAGTGCCTTGTGGAGGAGATATGAGGGGAAATCTGATTCACCCTTAGGGAGGATTTCATAAGGAAATTGGACCTGTCCTGTGCATAATTATACTCAAATGTTTTCTTTTCCTTGTTTATGCATTCACAGGACATTCCTTTCTTACTCCTCTCATTTCTTTTCCTTTTGTGAAGTTTCATTATTTCATGACTTGTCAGTGGCATTTTATCTTTCTTGACTTGTAAAGCATCTTTGGAAATGTATTCTCTATAATCTTGGTGCTTCTATCTTCAGTTCCCCTTTATCATTTCATCACGGCTGATGGGCAGCCTGCACCGGCTGTTTTCCCAGGAGGTCAGTGGTCATTTGGATCTTCAAATGGGTGCATGGAGAATCTGTGGGTTCTGGGGCTTGAGGCCCTGGAGAGGAGTGTCTTTGCCAAGGGATACTTGGTACTTTGGAATGGTTTTTTAAGCTATTGAGTGCTTCCTTTTTTTTTTTTTTTTTTCCCTTTTAGTTTTGAACGTGGAGTGTATAATATCACCGTCACAGATTAACTGCAGACTTGATGGCTTAAAATACCATAGTTCTGGAGGTCAGAAGTCCAAATTAGTTTCATTGGACTGAAAGTAAGGTGTTGATAGGGTCATGCTCCTTCTGGACGAGCTAGGGGAGAAAGTTTCCTTGCCTCTTCCAGCTTCTGGTGGCTGCCGACACTCCTTGACTTGTGGTCACATCACTCTAGTCTCTGCCTTGGGTCACACTGTCTCCTCCTCCTCTGTCTATAGTCAAGTCTCCCTCTGCCTCCATCTTACAAGAACACATATGATGGCAGTTAGGGGCCACAAAGACAGTCTTCCCACACCAAGATTGCTAATTGCATCTACAGAGAACCTTTTTTTGCCATTTAAGGTAACATTCACATGTCCCAGGGATGAGGACCTGGATTTTTTTGGGTCCATTACTCAGCCTACCACAGAGTAATAAAAAATCCCAATACTTACTTTTCAGTCATCTAAGCGCAAGACAGTGACTCTCATTTTCTTTTGTATCCATTCATATCACTGATTCACACATGGAAGAGACCAACAGACAGGCTCATCAATTACATGAGCAAACACATAGAAAAAATGAATGAAAGTTTTGTTGTACCTACCATGCACATGTCAGACCCATGGCAAATGTTTTTCTCTGTACTTGGCTTGATGGCTCTTTCTTTCTCCCCTTTCTTCCATTTCATGGTCTTCCGTTCATCAGCCTCCATCAATCCTCCCTCTCTTCTTTCCTTCTTTCTTTTGTTCTCTCCCTCCTTCTCTGTCTCCCTTCCTCCCTTCCTTCCTTCTCCCAACTATATTTCGACTCAATGTATAGAATAGTTGGATGGAAATATCTGTGTTTCTGGTTGCTACTGGTTGTTTTTGTGGCTAATTTAGATTATTGGCATATTCAGCTAGGGAAACATAAATAAACCCAGAGGTCAACCAGATGAATTAAATATGAAAAATTTGGTCAGCCATCTAGAAGTATCCACATTTTTGAAGGTTTTATTGGGTTAAAAAAAAAAAAACACCAAAACCTCTCCAGGTGATTGTTTGAAATTTTCATTCTTCAAGGTGTTTAGCATATAGCTTTCAGTTTGCCCTTGTGGATTCTCCATTGATGATGATGAATAGGACAATTTCTGAAACTCAAATTAAAAGTAAACAGAGTAGGCTTCTCATGTGTAACCAATGAGTTGTAGCCAATTAGGGCATTAGGACATTCATGTCCTTCAGTGTTACTAGGTGCAGTCAGGTGGTGTGAGGTTAGGAGATAGCAATAGGATCAGGCTATTAGTATTAAATATTACTGATTTAAATGTGGAGTACTACACCCCACTCTCAACTGTCCATGCTAATGGGGGAGACAGGAGGCATGGAGTAATGAAAATCAGAATGATAATAGTGACAATAAAAAATGCATCCCCAACTATTGCTTTGAATATCCTCTACCATTTATTTAACCAGAGCTAAAAAAATAAATAAATAAAAATTTAAAAAAGGATTTAAATAGGTTGAATTATCTGTTGGATAATTTTGGAAATTCTGGGTAAGATTTAGCAAGCACAGTAGAACCAAAAGTTCCAGAGGAATATGTGTACAATGGGGAAGTCTTCTGTGATTTTCCTTGCCTGAACTTGTTTCCTCTTTTACCTTCAGGGCTGCTTTTACTTACTGGTAGCAGTGACATGTTAGTTAAGATGCCATTGTAATAGACAGCAGGGTCACTTATTTAAGGTTCCTTTAAGATATTTGCTCAAGCACAGATTCTCCTAGTTATGCTGGTTCCAGTGACTTCTGAGTGTTCCTGTCTCACTTTGACCTCTGCTGAGATGAGAAGCCCTGGCTGGTACCGACTGTTAGTTTCCGGGAAGTGAGGAGAGACAGATTCTTTGGTCTCCTGGGCAATCTGAAAGTTCTGTCAATGTCTTTCTAATCATGTTTTGCCTGATATGCTACCTTTTTTCATCGTAAAGCTTTGAATCTATGATTAAATGCCACAAATTTGTTTTTGAACCCCGAGTTTGTGTTCAGTACTTCTGAGCAGCTTATGAGGCTCCTGGTTAAGCTTTCATTTTCCCAGATCTTATTTTGTATGTTTCTGTGAACATTCTAAAGGCATTCCTCATCCAAATTCTACTCTCATATCACAATTCACCTCAAGTATTTCTCAAAGCCATATTCAGTCTCTCACAATGGAGATGAGTTTTCTTCTCTGATGGTCATTTTGGTCTATGATTTCATTATTGATTAGTACAAAGGACCTTGGAAAAGCTCTCTCACATTTTATTGCAATCAGCTAGTCTCTCTTTCATTGTTGTTTTAGTGTTTTACATTTGTGTAGCAGACTGCATTAATAGGAGTTCAATGCCCAGAGCACAGCGTATTATCTTGCTTTAGGCTCAACTGGTCAAATCATTCCTGGAGCATTAGGTTTAGTTTGGGTCCTTTCTGAAGGATACTGACAAGCTAGAACATGCACCAAGGATGGTAACCAGGAAGGCACCGAGTCTGCAAACTATGATATATGGAGAGCCATCGAAAGATCTGAGACAATTCAGCCCAGAACAGCAACACCCAAAGTGTCTTCTCATGGAACTATAGTTCCCCAACAATTCCTGTTAACTTATGTTATTGTTTGTTCAATTATTCATCTTTCATATTAGATTCTAAGCTCTGGGATGGCAAGAATCATATCTGTTTTGTCTCCTATAGTGTTTCCAGCATGTGTCCCATTGCCTGGTACAAAATAGATGTTAATAAATATTTGTTGAGTGGGTGAATGAATAGACAAATTTTCCACTGAACCATAAATCTATGTGATATTAATAGGATGAAATGGGGAGAAATTAGATTTCTGCAGTCGAATAAGTTTGAAAAGTGCTTGGTACAGTACAGTTAGATGGGTTTCCTTACTACTGGAAATCTCAGAACGTTCCAAAAAAAGCATATTTTCAAGACAATATTAGGATATTTTCTAATTTCTATTTTCTCAGCATATCTCACCATGGAATTCTAGTTTTCCCCCCTCCACGAAGCATCTGAGGGAATTGCTGCCAATAAAAAGGACAGAGTCTATGATAGAGGGCTTTAAATACATGAAGGGCTGTTGTTTGTAAAGGAGGACACAAAAGAACCAGCGAGTAAAAATTCATTAGGGTGCATTCTTTGATTTAGCATAAAGATCTTGTTAAAAATCAGAGCAGTACAAACATGGAGTAGACAGGCTCCTGAGGTAGTGAATTATCTGTTCTTGTTTAAGCAGCTTTAAGCAGAAGCTGGGCACTCACAGGGAGAGTTGCAGGAGCTGAATTATCCATCAACTAAAAGATTGTGTTAGGTGACCTCCAAAGCCCTTTGAAAGCCGAAGTTAAAGTTTTCTGTGGTTTCTCTCTCTGTCTTGTTTGCAAGTTCCTTGCCAAGAAGGCATTGTCATCTCTTTAACACACATATCTCCTCACTCAGCACTTTGTTTCAGAGTAGACATTTAATAAACATTTGCATATTATTTGATTGGTCTGTAGGTTTTTACAGAATTTAAAATATTGTAATAGAGACATATTGGCCATAACATGGAAAACTTCTGTATGCAAACTAGTTTTCTTCTAATTAGAAAGGAGGCATTAATAGGAAGCCTGTCTTGTGGAAATCTGCAGAAATGTACAATGTTAGGGGATGGTATAATTGCTGATGCTATCTCACTATATTTTTTCCTCTGCAGCCCCAAACCCAGAATCATCACTCCATTTTACCTGTGATCCTTGACTCATAACAAATGAGTTGTAATCATTTGAATGACTTTGTTGTGAAATCTGAAAGCATATTGAATGATTCAGTCATCATAAGCTAATTATCTGCAACTGTTCGATTGAATTTAGAGGGATATTCTTTTATCTGGTGTTTGCCGTTTATGTGTCTCTGTTATTTTACTTGCCATCTGGCCCAACGATAACACATTGGGAAGTTAGGATGTATACAGAGGCTGAGTTCTTTGGTGTCAAACTCAAGCTAGTGCTGTGTTCCTCAAAACACAGGCACTTTTATATTACTGCTCTTACTTCAGGTTTCCACTGTGTTTTCTGCTGCTGTGTGTATCTAGCAATTCATTTTTATTAAAACATCCAGGGTTGGTTTCTGTTGTATGCTACCAAATGAACAATAACTAACACCATTTGTTTGGATGAAGAACTTGGACAGCAAGGGATAAGGAATAAGAGCCTAAAAAAAAAAAAAAAAAAGGGAATAAGAGCCTAGAGCAGCGCTGTGTGGCAGAAATACAACACCAGCCACATATGTAATCTAGAAACTTCTAGCAGGCATAGTAAAAAAAGGAAGAAAAAAAGAAGAAAGCAGTTGGAGTTAATTTTAATAATATATTAAATTTAACTCAATATATCCCAAATTGTATCATTGCAACATATAATCACCTTGCAAAATGATTGATGAGATGGTTACATTTTTAAAATCTGAAGCCCCTAAAATCCAACATGTTACTCTTATGGTGTATCTCAGGTGGTATGCTAACTTTTCATCTGAGGTAATTGATCTCTCTTTAGATTTTAGAAAAGCTACAGTTCCAAACATACTAAAAAGGTGTTCAATAACCAAATTGAATACAAAAAAATAATTAGCATTCAGTCCCTCTGTCACACCAGCCATATTTCAAAGGCTACCCTATTGGACTCCATAGACATAGAACCTCACTTTTAGCCGATCCTCTAACAGGCGGAAAACATAGACCACTCCATAACCCAGGTCTCTTTCACCTTTTTCCCTTCCTCTCTTCCAAAACTTCACCCTTCCATGCTTTGCTGTATAGATCAGGGTCTGGGCAGAAAAATGGAATACCTGGGGTGGTACAAGATATTGCAAACAGGATTTCATAGAGAGTGTTCATTACACAGGTGTTAACAGGCTGAAGGAGCAGAGAGGGAATACTGAGATAGCAACAGCAAACAGCTACCATCCTGGGAACTGAGGGAAAATAAAGATGTAAAATCACCAGAAACAAGGGGCCTGGAAGAGAAGCCCCATCCAGATGGCATTCTGATTTCGAACGAGCCACCTGGATGCCTCTGCACCTATAAGGGAGCGTGCCCCCACCTTCCGTGTTCATTCTTATACTTCACCTGTCCTGATGGAAGCCAGTTTGCAGAATTCCATCTTTAGCTTCACAAGCAGAGGACAGAGGGTAGACTGAGTGTGGAGGAAAAAACTGGGAAATAACTGGCATTGGCAAGTTGAAATGCTTGCCCTTCCTTCTGCACAAGCACTCCTTAACTTAACCCGGATGGCTCCCTCGGTCCGGCCATGGGGTCCTGGCTGTGGTCTTGTCATTGGCTTTGGCGGTACCTAGTTAGAGCCCTTCGGAAGAAGAACCTCTTGGGTTCATCTGAGTTTTGAAGGCAGCTCTAGCTAACTAGGTCTAGACTAAAGTAAGTCCAGGGCTCAGCTCAGTTTGCAATGGCTTCAAACTGGCCTGCTATGAATGAGTTTGGGCTTCAGTAAGGGAGTATTTTTGCTCTGCCAGAACTTGGATGGCCAACTCTACTTGCAGGAGCAGCTTTATTTTCGCAAGTGGCACCAGCCGCCCAGTCACTGCATTCCATAGCTTCTGTGGATTTTGCTACACCTTCCTACAGATGGATACAGAGGGAATGCTCAATCTCCGTTTGCTCTTTTTATGGGAGAGCGAACTCACATTTCCTTCTCTCCAAAAACGGGTGTTAAGAGAATACACTCGCATCTTTCTTCCTGAAGCTTGTGATTAAGCAGAGCACCACAAAGAGATCTTTAACGTCTCTCTCGTTTTCGAAGGGTGAGATTCTAGCATGGTTGCATTTTCTGGAAGGGAGATAAATGCAGGGGAGATGCTCTAATGAGGCAGCAGTGACTGTGTGCAGTAGCACAGATGAGCAAATGACAAGGAGGCACCCGTCTCCACGCCTGCACTCAAAGGACCCGTTTCCCCATTCCCATTCCAAGGCAAGTGGGATTATTTTTATAAGAAAGATATATTTGTAAAATTAATGCTGCATATGTTTGAGCTCTTTCCAAAATGATGTATTCAGCAATACTTAAAACATTTTGAAAGCTCTGTGTGATGGGAGGACGCCTTAGCCATTTCCTGGCAATGTGGTGTGTTTGTGTTTGGGTTACAGTTCGGTTCTTGGCTTCCTCATCACACAGCAGTTGGAATGAGTCTTTGAATTAGCATGAAATGACACGGTTTATTTTGTTTAGTAGATGGGGTCTTTCCAAAGCTGGTGTGCATTTCTCCCGGGCCTGTTGTGAACATTTGACTCTGATAGGCTGGAGAGGAAGAAAGGAGAAATCCTGACAGTAGTTTTGACACACCAGCTTTCTCATTAAAAAAGAAAACAGCCAACTCCCCTGTCACAAAACAGAAATCAATCCATGGCAAGAAGCCACACAGAAGACTCCATTCTCACTGAAGGGAGTCCTTTGTATTTGATGTTAGTGGTCCTCTCCACCACAGCCTGTAGAGGTAGCAAAACAAAATTCACCAACAGAGGTGAATTAGAGTGTTCCCCTTTGGGTGTGCAGACTGTCAACACATATATTATCAGGAAGTTAATGAGCACAGACCCTTCAGGATTTGACACCCAAGACTTTACTCTTTAATTTGGGATCCTCGTAGCCAGGATCCCTTCCTTTCAGCAAGTCCCCGGCAGATGTTTTATTGTTTTTGTTGTTTCTCCTCTGGGGCTGTACATTAGGTTAAAATATCACAAATAGCTGCTATTACAGTGTGAGTCACAGAAGCTATAATTCTTCATGACAGTCAGAGGAAATGTGACATGTTTAGGAAACCCTGTCATTGATGCTAACACTCAGATCTAAAGGCAAATGTTTAACGACCAACATAGCAAGCTGCATAAACTTTGCTATCTACCCCCCACCCCCAAAAAAGGTTACTCTCAGTGAACTATAAATATTTGGAAAAATGTCTCTAGACAATGATGTACTTTCTCCTCTTTCACCTCCTAATCTATAATTGTAGGATAAATATCCTATCTGTGACAAATCAGATCTTCCTTCCCTTCTGTTCGTGTTTGCATATCTAGGTATGTTATTTCCAGATTGGGTTAAGCAATATTTCATGTTTTAATCTGATGTGAATATAGGAATTTGAGTCCTTCAGAATTCTTTAGGATATGGTCATTGGGAAAATATGTAAGTGTTGGCAGTATTACTCAACTGCCTGCTAGTGAGCACATGATGAAGTCGTTGGTTTTATATAGTCAACAAATTAGAAATGCCCCCAAATGAATTTTTCATTATATAAATACATGCCCGCTCTGTATTGGCTGTCTAACTCAGGATCTCTGAAACTCAGCACTGCTGGCATTTTGGGCTGAATAATTCCTTGCTGTGGGGGACTGTCCTGTGCATTGCGGGATGTTCAGGAGCTTGCTGGGGTCAACACACTACATACCAGAATGCTTCTTCACCTGTTGTGAGCACCCAGACTGTCCCCAGGATATTCCCAAATGTCCCCTGGGTGGGTGGTGGGAACCATCATCCCTAGTTGAAAACCACTGATTGAACTCTAGGTCCCTTTCTATTTCCCTTCCCAGTCTCCAAAGTACTTTAGCAAATGCATAAAAATTCCTTAGCCTCTCTTCCATGTCAAGTATACAATTATCAATACTGTCTTAAAAGGTCTCACATACATATTCATATTTCCCTGGTTGAAACACCCTTGGACTATTATCTGCCATACTTACAATATTCTACCTATCACTGCAGGTATAAATATGTATTTGTGGACATCTTTTCTGGACTGTGAGTCCACGGGGTTTAAACATAGCTGGTGCTCAAGATTTTAAAAAAAATGAAAAGAACTGATATTCTTTTGTAGATTAGGCCTCATTTAGACTATGTTATTTCATTTACCACTTTCTTCATTTTTTTTTAATAATGCAAGGAAAAAACCACTAAACAGGTGTAAAGATAAAAAATTCAAATGGCTCCAGTTCCACCATCCAGAAATAATTATTTGCCATGTGGTTAATTTTCTCCCAGTATTTTCCTGTGCATTTTTATTTGGTGCTTTTATTTATTTATTATTTTTTTAAAAGATTATTTATTTATTTATTTGACAGAGGGAGAGAGAGAGAAAGTGAGGGAGAGAACACAGCAGGGGGAGTAGGAGAGGGTAAAGCAGGCTTCCTGCAGAGCAAGGAGTCTGCAACCCTGGGATCATGACCTGAGCCCAAGGCAGACGTGCTTAACAACTGAGCCATCCAGGTGCCCCTATTTGGTGCTTTTAAAAGTTTAATGTCACATCATAAGCTTTTTCCTTATGAAAGATTTTTATAAGCATTATCTTAATAGCTACTCTTGTAGAAAATAAGAACACAGTCTAAGAGCTTAAGTAAGATATTACGTGTTAAGAACAGCTCTGTAGGAGGAAGGAAGGAAGCTAGCAGTCAGCTGTCACCATAGCTTTGTAACTTAGCAAACATGCAGGCTCTCCTTCACAGCCAAGTGCAAAGTACACTCAGTTGGATCCAAGACTGCTTTGTGACTGAGCAGGGCAGGAGGGGTCTGTGACTTCAGTCACTCTGCTGTGAGGATAGTCACACTGAGGAGATGAGACCTCATACTCAAAAAGGGAAAGGAAGGGGAATCTTGTAATCATGTTAGTCAACTTCCAAAAGGTTGCATATGAAGGCTGCTAGGCTCATGTATTGAAAGGGGCGTTAGAGGAAAATACAGGTCAGATTCTCAATCTCATCACATGAATTATTAAAAGCTGAGGTTCTCTCCTAACTGTTAAGAACCAGAGACAGTGGCTGGAGAATTCCTTGACCCACTGTCACTAGCTTAGAAGAGAGAAGGGGCCAAGAAGACAGGCATCCTCTAGAAACTAGAAGAGCAAAGAAACAGAGTCTCCTCTAGAAACACAGAAAGAAATGCAGCCTTGTTAACACTGTGGTTTTAGCCTAGTGATACCTCTGCTGAATCTGACCTACAGAACTGCAAGATAATAAATCTGGGTTTTTTTAAGTCACTAAAGTCATGATAATTTGTCATAGCCATCATAGGAGATTAATACATGGGCAAATACCTGGGACTTACAAGGTAGGTGTTTAACTTTATAAGAAACTATCTTATTGACCTTTTGTTAAGTGGGATTAGGCTGGGTTCTTAACATGAATGGATGTACATTTCTTTGCCAATGACTTTTATAGAAAGATTTGTAGATTCAGAATGTAGAGAAAGAAAAAAAAAACCACCAGGAGGCAGCCATCACAGGTGTAACAGTTTTGGGGGTTAGGTAACCAGCTGAACCATTCATAGCTGAGAGGTTTCCAGGACATTAACATGGATGGTATGTCCATAGAAATATTCTTTTATGCCTAATTCTCTGACTAGCAGGCTCACATGGCTTTAGAAGCCAGAATGCTAGACTTCTTCATGCCCTTCTCATTACTTTGATCTCATCCTCTCTCCAAGTCTGGCTTTTGCAAGTATTAGTGTTGCTTTGGGCTTATCTTCTGTTGTTGGTCTCTCTAAGGGCTGCCAAAGATGGTGGTTTGCCTTCCACCAATTCACACCACAGGGACTGCATCTAACTGAAATTCATCCAGGGTTCCTGGGTGGCCCAGTCGTTTAAGCATCTGCCTTTGGCTCAGGTCATGATCCTAGGGTGCTGCGATCAAGTCCCATGTCAGGCTCCCTGCTTAGTGGGGAGTCTGCTTCTCCCTCTGCTCCCCTCCCCTGCTCATGATCTCTCTCTCTCTCCCTGATAAATAAATAAACTCCTAAAAAAAAAAAAAAGAAATGTCATTCCTGATTTGGATTAAGGGTTGGGATTTTTCTCTCTGAACATTCTTGGATTATTTTTGTATGGAATTTGAAGAATCCTGGTATTAGAGAAAAACTTATTTATGACACTTGTTAAAAATGGTAATGAAGACTATACAAGAGGGAGAACTTCAATGGTGGTTTTGCAGTAGGGGGGAGGACCAAGTTTAACTCCAAATGTAATGACAAGTGGGGATTTACCAAAGGAATAGGGTGGGGCCAGTGATGGAAAATTACTAAGAGGAAATTTCAGGGGTAAGAAAGGATTCTGGCTAACCAACTTGCCAGGTTTCTTAGAAGGCGGGATGGGGTGGTATGGTATCAAGGGTGGAGAATAAGGAATTTGATCAGATATTGGGATTTCCATTAAACTGACCTGGTAGAATTCTTGTTATAATTGGACTAAGTAGGCCAACAACAAAGCCCAATGTCAAGACTTAGTTTAGAAGAGGGCTCAGAGGAGCATGATTCAGGTTTGGTCAAGAAGAGCATCTTTGTCTTTGGGTACTTATGCTCAAGAAGCCACCATGGCCTTTGGTAGTTATTTTTGAAATACAGTAAGCCATGCTTAAGACAGTTTTGGAAAAGACAATTTTCTATTAATTAAAAAAAACCCTGAAAGACACAAACTTATATAATTAATGTATAGGGAAAGATGGTCAAGAAAATCTATACCAGGCAAACTAAAATGAAAGCAATACCCACTACTAATCCAAGCATACGAATTGTATAAGAAAATCATAAATTATAAAAAAGAAACTTCATTACAAAATTGCCCATTTGTTCAAATCTGAAAGATGAAGCCCTGTGATTTAAGAATTTTACCCCCCTGATCCCTCCACTTTTCAGATAAGTGATTCTCAGTTTTTTATGAAACCTATTTCTGGACACGAGTAAATGGGGGAACCAGGTCTGAGGTGCTAAGAAGATCCTGTACACATTCTGTTAATAAAAAGGTTTCAGTGTGGCTGGAATTATCCCTGTGGACATGCCTCCCACTGTGCGTGATGCCTGTAAAGTGGTCTCATTGCAGATAGGCTTCTAAAGTACTTTAGTGGCCATTATTCTGGTTTTGTTTTATTTTCTGAATCATGTGTAGCAATGACATTCCAGATGGACTCCATTCCACTGGTTCCATTTTTGTAGCACTGATGTATTTACTAACTTCTATTGTGGGCGTGTTATCTTGCCCAGGCAGCACATGTCACACAGCCTAAAGGGATGGCAGTCTGGCCTTCTTGGCTATCCACAAAGCATGGCAGAATTCCAATGGCCCATCTGTGGACGGACTTTATGCTTTCAAGTATCTGACTTATTTTCACACCCAATGAATCATTAGTGAGATAGAGTGATATCACATAAATCCTGATGCTTTTAGGAGGATGACCAAAAGCTTCAACCTGGCCACAATGCTCTTTATATGATAGGGTGGTGACACCAACACCATTTTTTTTTCTTCAGCAGAAGGCTTTAGAAATATGTCTGCTAGCCATCCTTTACACCTCCATCCATGACTCTCTCTCCATTTGCTCTTGCTATTCAGCCAGGGATTTCTAAGCTAGTGTCACCACAGAGGTCCCAAGGGTCTTCAGGTTTGGCTCTCAAAGAGGCTAAGAGGAAGTAGCAGTGATGTATGTTGGTGAATAATTTTTCAAGTCCATCATGACCGCCTCCCAAAACTCCACCTGTCAAAGTAAAATAATCCATGCCCCCCACCCTTCACATGTTTCAGCCCTCACTGGATGTTTCAACAGCATCAGCAATTTGCTTGACATCGATGCTACATTTTAGCTCTAACATCAGAAGTGGAAATGTGGGCTGGTGTTCTGCTCTCCCTCAGCTGGTACTTCGTGTTCACACTTGGTGGATCCTGAAGTTCAACCACATTCCTCTCTGTAGAATGTAGTCGAGGAGTGACTACATATTCTGACTGTACACAATAGACTGCCCCTTCTCTCTAACTTAAAAATTAAACGGTGGGGCACCTGGCTGGCTTAGTCAGTTAAGTGTCTGACTCTTGATTTCAGCTCAGGTGATGATCTCAGGGTCCTGGGATGAGACCCACATTGGGCTCTGTGCTCGGCGAGGAGTCTGCTTGAGGATTCTCTCTCTCCCTCTCCCCTTCCCTCAGCCCACACTCTCTCTAAAGTAAATAAATAAATCTTAAAAAAAGATAGTTACCAAAGTTTTTAAAACTTGATTTTAAGTAACACGATGACTAGTGATAATTGAGTTCATGGGTCCTGAGTCAGATAAGGACCACTAATTGTCCAGTGCTTTTGTGTTAATTAAATTATTTTCCCATTAGGAATGTTTACTACTTACAAAGAATTATAATGTACCATACTTTTTGTCCCCACCCCTCCTTTTAGATTCCTGTAACTTGAATCTCTTAATAAATCAGCCCTAAGCCCTGAAATATATTATTGTTTGTTATTGCTATTTGAAAATGCTAAGCTCTCCTGAAATAAACCGCAAAGTAATTTCATTTGACTTTATCTTATTTTTTGAATGGAACATGTTATTTGGAAATGAAAAACAAAGCACATTAAACAAGCAGACAAAAATCTATTCCTTTATCACTAGTTTCTTGGGAAATTTTATCTAACATTATTTCTCCTTTTTAGTATGCTTGTTGTAATCCATTTGTTTTCTTTTCACTTCTTGTTGAGCCTTCTTTCTGGAACAGCATTCTTCCCATGATTAAATTTCTGAATCCTCTGAGATCTTTGACTAAATTGTGTAGAACATGTGCTGCTGTAAGATTTCATTGAAGTGTATAAAGAAGAAAGAATTCTGTTTCCTTAAATTCCCTCTTGTACATAAAATATTTGGTGAGTTGCTGATATCTTTATTTAAACTTTTTTCAGATACAGACTATTAGTTGATTTTTATCTTTATGTTTGACACCTCTAGCTACAATTTTTAATTGGAGTTTTTATATAAAGGAGAATACATGAGAACTTTGTGACTCTCTTCTGCCTGGTTTGAAAAATTCTAAATATTTTTAGAGGCAACAGGCTATAACCAGTGAGTATTCTAAATACCAGCTTCAAGAAATTGAAAAACATTAACATCATTACTAGCAGACGCTATCATCCCGCCCTGTTCCCAACACATACACCTGCCCCCACGTCAAGAGAATAAGCTAAGTGGTAAAAGGAGAAAAAGGGCGGAAATTGGTGTAGCCAGAGTCAAAAGTTCTTAATCTGTAGATAAGCATGGCAGAACAAAGACCCGCACCATTCACTCATTCAGTTCTGGGCTCACAACCACCAGATTCTTGTAAGAATGAGACTTGCCTTGGTGATTCCCTTGTGAAGGACCTTGTCAGAAACGGCTTGAATCAGAAACAAGGTCATTGTGTGAAATAAGCATTCATGCTATTAAGATGTTTGCATGGGACTAGCCTGAGAAATTTGCACAAGACAGTTTATAAACTACTCCTCTCGACTGTGAGGGGTGCCTCATGAAAAGCCAGGTAAAGAGGTGCCACAGGTAGAGAATGGAGTGATTGTGTAAGGAGGGAGTAGGAAATAGACCCTCAGAGCCACTGGGGATGCAGATACAAAACAGGTTTTATTAAGGAAAAACTTAGAAGCAGAGAAGTAACACACACAGAGTCCATCAAAATGTTTTTATCCCATAGCTAATGGCCAAGCAGCAGTGGGCTGCATGGGCCATGGTCAGCACCCCACAGATGGAAGCCATGGCCCTGGGATAATTCAGATCTGTTGAGCCGGCTCTCTCCTAACTACCAAATCAAAGGAGGAAATGAACCTCCAAGGTTATCCAAGCTTTTGCTCCCCCAAGTGATGTTTAATGAAATGTCAGAATTTCTTAGGACAAGAAAGAGAAGACAGAATTAGTGTATAAAGGGAATAATACAGAGGTGATGAGCCTGGGGATGTTGAAATCATAAAGAAGCAAGAAGCCCTTCCAAAAGCAGGATGAGAGAGAAATATCTGCGTTTGTGTGTATCCAGTGCTCTGTCTGTAGACACGTCACATGAAAACCTTAAAAAAAAAAAGTATATGACATTACTTTTGTCAGTTAACTTCCAGAAAGTTAGGTCCATAGCTGAGAAAATAATTTATACCAAAAATAAAAGTTAAGTAGGGTGCCTTGAGAACAAATGCCTGTCAGGATGTGGGGCAACAGGAAGTCTCATTTGTTGCTGACAGGAATGCAAAACAAGACAGCCACTTCGGAAGATGGATGGGGGGATTCTTACAAAACTACAAAACTAGATATACTCTTACCACATAATCTGGCATTTACGTTCCTTGGTATTGACTTTTGTACCCACAAAAACATGCACACAGGATTATAGCAGCTTTACTCATAATTGCCAAAACTTGGAAGCAAAGAAGATGTCCTTAAGTGGGTAAATGAGTAAGTAAACTGCGGTACATCCAAACAGTGCATTATTATTCAGAACTAAAAAGAAATGAGCTATGAAGACATGGAGGAAACGTAAATGCATCTTACTAAGTGAAAGAAGCCAATCTGAGAAGGCTACCTACTCTCTAATGCCAACGATATTAGACATTCTGGAAAGGGGTAGAACTAAGGAGACAGTGGAACTAAGGATCAGCAGTTGCCAGGACTGGGGGTGGGAGGGGCAGTCTGAAAAAGCAGACAACAGGATTTTTAGGGCAGGGAAGATACTTTGCTTGATGTCATAATGAAGGACACAGATATTATACATTTGCCCAAACCTATAGGCTGCACAACATCGGGAGTGAACTGTAGTGTCAGCTGTGGACTTTGGGCAATTCATGTCCATGTAGGTTTCATCATTTGTAACAGACACACCATTCTGGTGGAGGATGCTGATAATGAGGGACGGTACGCATGAGTGAGGCATATGGGAGATGGCTGTACCTTCCTCTTCTTTTTGTTCTGAACCAAAATTGCTCTAAAAAATCTTAAAAAATGAGTGAGAATATATGCATAAAAATATGTGTGATATAATAGTTACATTATATGTTTAAATAAAAATAAAAATTAAAAAAAAAGAAAATAGGAAAAAAATATGTGTGATAGTAAAAACAAAAAGAATAGGTAGGGTGCAGAGAGAGTGCTATTTTGACCAAAGGTATAAAGTAAAATAAAATAGAATGCACAACCACATTCTGCTACTTTTGCCTCCAGGAAAAGAAATTCCAGATTCTAGTTTACAAAGTTCAACCTGGATTCTACCTTGCACACCAGTGACAAGAGAAACCAGTTCAGAGAAACTGAACTGTTTGGGTCTCTTAGAGAACACAGGAAGCCTCCTGTCTTATTAGCTTTATTGTTTCTGGAAAAATGGGGTTTCACAGGATGCTCTGCAGAAGACGAAAGAAGGCAAATGCCCTGCTTTCATTTTTGACATGCCAGCAAATTCTCCAAGAGCAGCGGATTTCATTGTGCTAGCGAGGGAAGAGTTGCTCTAGGCCCTGTCCTAACGGAGACATTGGAAATGGAGCAGATACTCCACCCCTTGGCGGCATCTTCCTGGAGGGCAGCTGGAGGCATGGTGGAAACTGTTGCATTTTCATCTTCCCTTGTCACAGTCCCGGACCTGGCTTTTCATATATGTGTGTATATATATATATATATATTTTTTTTTTTTTTTTTCTTGTAATGTACTTCCTAGAAAAAGAAGTCAAAGCTCCAGCGGGGGTGGGGTGGGGGAGGGAGGAAAAAGAAAAGAAAAGAAAAAAGTAAAATAAAATATATCAAAAAGTGGGAGTGGGTTGGAGAAAAGGAATAAAAGGGGCAAGTGGGGGCTCTGCCTGCCTTAGGTCTACCCAGGATGCCTTTCCTGGTTTATGATTCTCCCTCTGTTGAACCACAAAGAGAAAAATGTATCAGGCCCCTGAATGCCAGAGTATATTGTCTGTCAAAGGATTTCCCAGTTAAAGAACCAATTAATTTCCAGCTCTTACAGCTCATGAGGACATAAAAATAGGATTCTCTGTGCCTTTTGAAATGTTGGATATATTCTTGTCTTAAAAGAGGAGAATTCAGACTGGCTTTTCTCTTTTCTTAAAGGGGAAAAAAAAAGAGCGCAACATTTGAGGCTTTGATGTTTTCCTTTCAGAACCCAGCCCCAAGATGTGCGACTTCAGGGTTTGTGCCCATGTGTACACGCCTGCACACCACGTGCGCATTTGCACACACTAATGCTGAGGGGGGTTATTATAGAGTTAATGCAGGGGTTTTCTTCTCCTGGGCAAGTGATGATTTCCTTTCTTCCATGGTCAGATGGATGATTTGAACAGCTAGGAAGGGCAAGGGCAAGAAAAGCTTTGATTTATCTGCCACTGAACTGATTTAGACAAATGCAGGAAGATGATACATCGCTGAATTAGGGTGTGCAGGACAATAATGAGAAGCTAAAGTGGGTGACAAGTGCACACTAAAATCCATATTACTACTAAACAAGCAGGCATGCATGTGTACCCTGAGCCTTATTTTATGTGATAGAGTGGTGCTTGTCATGTTTCAGAATAGTTTAATGAATGCTTTAGATCTGTAATTAACAGGGCTCTCATGTGCTCACGAGATTCTGGCGTTGGTGAGTGGTGAATTATTCAATAAATATGATACAGTAATTTAGACCCCATGCAGGGAACTATACAGGGAAAGAGTCAGAGAAACATGGGCAAATATGAATCCAGTGTAGCCAATTCTGAAGCTATGCCATCACTGTGGTAAAGAAGATATGCTAACATATATATTATATATGTATATGTTAATTTGTATATAATAATGTATATAGTATATATAATAATATATGTGTGTATATGTATATATACATACAAAGGGGACTTATATATATGTATATACATATATAATATATGTACACGTATACATATGTGTATATACATGCATACGTATGCATATACGTATGCATGTATATACGTATATATACATATGTATGCATGTACATATAATATATGTACACACATATAATATATATAATATATATGTACATGTATGCATGTACATATATAATATATGTGTATACATATGTATACATATGTGTATATACATATGTATGCATGTACATATATATACATATAATGTACATATATATGTATATACGCATGTATACGTATATACATGTACATGTATGCATATAAGTATGCATGTATATATATTATGTATGTATATACATATATATATATAAAAGTCCCCTTTGCTTTCACCATGAAAGTCAAAAGGGACAATAAAGGGCCAAGAACTTCTCTCTCCTTAAATTCTGTCATATTTCTTGAGTCTGTCAGATATTCTATTTTCTTGGCAATTTACTCTCTAAGAATTCCTCTGAATAACCTGAGTTAGAGGTGAGTTCCTGAAGTCTAACTGAGGATTTCCCAAATATACAAAGAAAACAGGGTTATTTGGTAAACTGTAGAGGCAAATGGAAAGTGCTGGAAGGATGTCTTTCGGGGCAACATGGGACCTAAGAAGGAGCTGGCTGCAGGTGGCAGGGTTCTCACTTGATTGACGGCTCAGGGAAAGTCTTTTTGTTTCTAGCAAGATGTCTTTCTCATTCTTCTCTGGCCCATTAAGTCAGTGTGCAGCTCTTCCGGAGAAGCCTGTCAGGATCACACTCTTCCAACACCTACTTCTTCTCACGCATTGGCTTAAATATGGACGATGAAAATTCCAGTCCATTTGTTAACACATTGTCTCATTCAAGTGATCACATATTATTTATATTAACACCTTTGATGTGTGTTTGTCACCTGTTTTCTTCTCACGTGGAGTGTCACCCTTAGACTGCCTTAGTTGCTTGCATCTAGCGGAGGTCTGTCAGTTAGACCGTTGATATGAATTTTAAAAGAATTAAAAAAAAAGATGTGGTGGCCATAAACTAAAAGAGCTCTATGCAGATGACCTTTTGCACAATTACTCTAAAAAGCCAACATACCAGAAAGTTGGTAAAAATTTTTATCCCTCAAGGCTCGAATCACAATTACCTAATATTGTGTTAATATTATTTCAATACCTGGTACCACACCTTTGATAGTCTTCATTCTTGTAAAAGTTTCATTGCTGGATGTGCTTTTGGGCCAGCTTTGCTATTTACAAAATATACTTGCCTTTGGCCACTATGAATCCGTTGTGCCTAAGGAACCTGATTACTTTTGTCCTGGTGTCTGAGAATGGATGAAGCCTGTGGAGTACAGTCAGTGATATTGTTAGTGAAATGACCTAAAAGTGACATGGAAACCTTGCATAAGACTTTAGCTTTGTCAAGGTTTACAGTCAGGGCTCACCCAAGGCACTACTGGGGAATAGGTCACTTCTTCCTGATCTTTTTCTCTCTTAGGTATCAAATGATATTACAGTGGTATCCTCTTGGTCCCTAACTGGATATTCTCTTTAGGGTGGCTCTTCATTTTTACCATTTCTTTTGTCTCCAAACCAAAATCCAATTAATTTTGGGTATCCTTGTGATCTCACCAGCTCATCTGTTTGGCCAATGATGCTGAATTCTTAATCCTTGAAGAAAGGGTTGGCTACCAATGACCTTGCTCTGGTAGATGACTGTACCTTTTATTCAATGCCTTCCTTGTCTCAGTCTAGAGCAGCAAATAGTGGTTGGGATTAGCTACTTGGGATACCACTGGAAAGATGCCTAGACTTTATTCTGAAAACTCAGGATTTGTCAAAACAAAGTTTTAAAAATATAGTGGGACTTGTTTCATTTTTCCATTTAATTGGCCAAAATATTTACACTCAGGACTAAGAGTATACTTTTCATGTATAATGTTTCCTTCTTCATGTTTTTGTGCTAAGTAATAGAATGGATGGATCCAAATGGTAAATGATTTAAATAGGACAAGACCATATACAGTGAAAAATATAATCTCTTTGTCTTGTAGCTCTGTATCCTTGTCCCCATTCTTATTTCCTATAGGCAACTATGGTGGGTAGATTTGTTTTTTAGTGCTTCTGGAGTTTCCCATTGTGTGTTCAAATCATACTCTTATGCCTCTATTTCTTGATTTATCAGTTTTAAGCATTACATATTGACTTTTCTATGAAAGATGAGCAATTTAGTGTACTTATATTACTCTCTACCTTTTTTTCCCATCTACTTCCTGATTTTCATTATTGTACATTATTTATAACATTTATATTCTGTCCTGCAGTTCTGTGCTTATAATTAAACATTTTATATTCTGTCTATAGGCTGATTCTAAAACAAGAAAGATAATTAACATTTTAATACTATAATCATATAACTATTATTTACTCCAGAACTAAGTAGAACAATTAGATGCAGGTGGATGAAAACATGATTTAGCAAATTAAATTTTGCCGTTTGAAATAAAATCTTCAAAGTTTGGCAGCCTAAGAAATTTCTTTTGTTTTCTATCTCATTTCCTTTCCTATTTCTGTGTCAGGATTGCTCCTGTTCCTTATACTTTATGCAATTTCTTTGTCAGATGCTTTTTGTTTGCCTGTTTTCTACTTATGCTGGTATATACTTCTGAATGTTTTTTACAAATATGTAAAATGGGTTTTAAAATTTGTGCTATCCTATATCATAGACACTTAAATATGTCCTCACATGTCATCATTTCTACATACATTTCTACATACATACATTTCTAGAGTCAAGAGAACTTTCCTCTCTAGACATGGCTCCGTATATTGTAGTATCAACTGTAACTCCTCCTTTGCAATCAGCCTGTTTTCTTTTTCTTTCTGGAAGTTTCTCAGAACTTTAGTTTCTCCTAGCCTGAAATATCAGCACGAAATGGCTGGTTGTGTGAGTCTTAGAGCCCTGGTCTTTTCAGCTAACACAAATCTCTTTTTATTAATAATAATAATAATATTACTATTCTTAATATGTTATTACCTTATTTTACTATTTATAATTTTAATAGTTGTTATGATAATGATAATATTATCATTATTATTTTATATATATATATTTTTCTACACTGATGTTTCAGTTTTGTGATTTTGGAACTTATTAAATGAATATTGAACTTCGAAAATGTACCACCCTTGTCATTTTTCTCTCATATTTTCCACATTTTGTCTTTTTGTTCTACATTCTGGAGGATTGCTCTATTTCATATATCTCTATCCCTGTCTTTTACTGCTTTGATATTATCATTTAGTCCATCCATTACTTTAATCATTCTTATTCTTGGATTGTCCCTTTCTCATGGCAGTTTGTCCTTGTATTAAGGATGCAGGATCTTGGGCGCCTGGGTGGCTCAGTGGCTTAAAGCCTCTGATCGTGATCCCAGGGTCCTGGGATCGAGCCCCACATCGGGCTCTCTGCTCAGCAGGGACCTGCTTCCTCCTCTCTCTCTGCCTGCCTCTGCCTACTTGTGATCTGTCTGTCAAATAAATAAATAAAATCTTTAAAAAAAAGGATGCAGTATCTTCTTGAATATTTTTTTAGGATGCTAATTATTTGTGAAGTCTGATTCCCTCATTGTTTCTTAGACTAGTTGTTTTTTTCTGTTCCTCTTGGTCTTTGTTCTCTTATTCTTTTGGATTTCAGGAGGTGTCAAATGCTCTTTTGTTTTTAATTCACTTCCCCAAGTAAAGAGGTGTGTGTATTGGGGAGTAGAAGTAGCTGGTGTGCACCCTGTACCCAGGAGGCTTCTCTTCTGAGGAGAACTGTGTGGTTGAGGATATGCATCCCCACAGTAGATTTTCTGGTAGGGCACCTAAGCAGGGCAACCTGACTCTGGGAATGCAGAGCTTTATTCTGTGTCACTCCTTTCCTGTTTCACTGCCTTTCCTTTCTCATTATTGTTCCCTTCTGTATCTTTCCCAGAGTTCAGCTTACCTCAAACTTGGTTTCTGTCTCAGGTCCTGGCACCCTTCCCAAGCATCCTTACTTCCTTGTTAGGCAAGTCACACGCTTTTGTTAGAGTTTAGCTCCTTTGCTCCAAGAATTCAGTGCTGAGGGCAAAATCCTGTCTTGGTTTCATTTTGTCACTAATGAATCCATTCTGTCATAAGTTTCTTACCTGTCATTTCTTTTTTTTTTTTTTAATATTTTATTTATTTATTTGAGAGAGAGAGAGCATGACTGAGAAGAAGGTCAGAGGGAGAAGCAGACTCCCCGTGGAGCTGGGAGCCCGATGCGGGACTCGATCCCGGGACTCCAGGATCATGACCTGAGCTGAAGGCAGTTGCTTAACCAACTGAGCCACCCAGGCGCCCCTTACCTGTCATTTCAAGGGGATATGGAGAAAAAGAGTTAACAGATGAGGGAGCAAACCAGCTATTTCACAACCCGAGGCCTGCATCCTTACTGTAATATTGGTTCCAATTAAAGCCAACAAAAAATTGGCATTTATTTCATTTGAAGTGAAATAACCTACTAAAATGAAGATAATACAGGATATTAATAGCTTTTTAAGCTCTGTAAATTTTAGCTCCAGAGGACACTGAGCTCTGAATGTCAGGCCTATACTCTAATAGACAGGGCCCTCGGGAGGAAAGCTCAATATTTAGGGACAGAGAAGGAGGCTACCAGGGAAAATCAGGCAGAGCCTCTCATGGAAGCATCCATCTCTTCGCTGTTTACTCTGTAACATGACCTTTCAACTCTTCTTTCATGGAGTCCTGAATTGAGGCCTTAGATTGCCATATACTCTTCAGTCATGGGCAGGGCAACTGTAAGTGAATGTTCCTATATTTTTACTTTGTCACTATGAGATCAACCAGACTGTCTTATAGAGTCACAATTCAGAGAAATAAATTTTATATTATTGAGGAAACTGATGGGGACTTTGGCCTCAGGGTTCACATACTTTTTAAAGATAAAATGAACAGAATCAGAAAACATTTACCTGAAAAGCACATGGAGAAAACCTACCACCTGTAATTTATTTGTTGGCATATGGAGAATGCAGGTCTCCTTTCCTATTTTCCTTTTCTTTTAAGATTTTATTTACTTATTTGACAGAGATGACAAGTAGGCAGAGAGGCAGGCAGAGAGAAAGAGGTGGAAGCAAGTCCCTGCTGAGCAGAGAGCCCAATGCAGGGCTCGATCCCAGGACCCTGAGATCATGACCTGAGCCAAAGGCAGAGGCTTAACCCACTGAGCCACCCAGCCGCCCCTCCTTTCCTATTTTCTATTCATTCATTCATTCAGCCAGTAAATAGTGCTTGAATGCCAAGTCTGCACCAGGGGCTGCTACAGGAGCCAAAGGCATCGCAGTGAAGAAAACAGACACTGTCTTGGCTCTCACGGAATTTCCATCAGAGTAGAGAACCAGGCATCACAAATTTACAATGTAAAGTAAGAGGTGCTAAATGCTGTGAAGAAAAATAGAGCAGAATGAATGGGATGAATGATGACTCATCAGTGATAGGATGGCAGCTGTGAGCTACAGTCCTGCAGAACACCATTGAAAAAATACCTTAGAGCCACAGTTCCTGCAGGGTTCCAAAGTGAGGTCACAGTACACTTCCTCAAATTTTGAGGGAAACACAGTAATATTCAATATCTAGTAGACACTATGTGAGCTACTAGCTTGCAGTAGTTCTCACAGTTCCAACATTACGTCACCCTCCATTCCTTCAGTGATGATTTATTTTCTTAAAGCTGAGTTTTTAAGCTGCTGACACAATTAAAATCAAGTACTGAGTAAAAACTAAGAAGAGGTCGTGAGGATAGCGGGGCCTATGGGGGTTGCAAGCTCTAAGGAATTATGCAGTGTCCAAAGGTATACACATCCCACTAGTAAGTGTGGTAAGTGGAAAAAAATGCCCTCCCCAAAGATACATTCACTTTTTAATCCTGGGACCTGTCAGTATTACCTCATTAGGCAAAAGATGGAATATTATCTTTTTACAGCAAAAGATGTGATTAAGTTAAGGATCAGAGAGGGTGAGTTTATGCTGGGTTCTCTGGATGGACCTTAAAAACTATTGTAAGTGTCCTTATAAGAGAGAAGCAGGAGATTCAACCTAGAGATACAAAGAGAAGAGGGTGATGTGAAGATAGGTGGGGATAGCAGCAATGTCGCTACAAGCAAAGGAATGCCAGGGACTGCCTGCAGCCACCAGCAGATAGGAGAAGCATGGAGTGGTTTCCTGCAGAAACTCTAGAGAGAACATGGCCCCAAAGACACCTTGATTTCCAGCTTCTGGCTTCCAGAGCTGTGAGGGAATGAATTTCTCTTGTTTTAAGTAGCCCAGTGTGTGGTAATTTGTGACTCTGGAAAATAGCCTAGGAAGCAGCCCTAGAAAACTAATGCAGTGAGTAATTCTGCTTATTTTTAAATGAAATGCAATTTTTCCCTCTCAATTTATGTGTACTATTTTTTTTTCAAATGGCTACTAAGTTGTTAGGATGTATATACTTATGTTGTTTAGATGGAACTTCTAAATACAGGGAACTGATAGGTATTTCTCTTGTCCTATAATCCATACGAAACAATTACTGAACAGTAAGGTTGTGTGAACGAAGAAAATTTTACACATATTTTCTTAAAATGAGAAAGTGGACAGTGGGATGTTTTGGGGGAAGTGTATTCCAGCAAGAGGCAAGATCAAGGGCAGAGGCACGATCAAGGGCAGAGGCACTGAGGCAGGAACAAACATAATGGATCACAGACAGCAAAAGGCCAGTCTGCCAAAACAGAAGGAGCAGGAGATGAAATCTGAGAAGCAGGGGTTGGAAGATGTGTGACCTCCCAGGCCAGAGTAAGGAATTTAATTATGTTGTGTGATAAGAAGCCATTGGGCAGTGTTGACTAGAGTAGTGAGCTGAGGTAGGATATACACTGTGAAATGACTGGCTGTGCTGGAGAGAATTGACTATAGGAAGCCGATTTACAAAGAGTGGAAGACAAAGTCTCCAGGCTTGCTTAGAGACCTGGGTAAATCTTCGACCTATCTTTCCCATCTGTCTTTGAACTGACAAACCAGGAAGGGCAGGGGGCAGGGGTGGGGATTCCTTCAAGAGGGGAGAAATACCCTTATATGGGGAGTTTAAACTTTGAGTTGATTGAACAAGACATGGGTCTTTTTGTTATAATTCCGTACAGACCTGTGCCTACAAAACCTCTCAATCAGTACAATTGCTCAAGAAGAACAGCATGATTTGTAGGAAAAATAACTTTAGGGCTAAACGACTCAAACCCAGAGCACTAACATAACAGTCATGTATATTTCAGGGTGAACATGACTGCCCAGGCAGGCAGGTGGATCAGAGGCTGCGGGCTGCCTCCGGGAGTAAAAATTCTGGGAAAAAGTATTGCAAAGGCACAGGCTTGTTGAGACCAGGCAGGTGGGACTGGAGTCCTGAGCAGGGGATAGGAGTCCTGGGTAGAGATACCCATCAAAAACAAACAAAAGACCCCACAATTCTTTAGTAGGTAACTGCTTTCAATTTTCTTAAAGTGCAGGTTAGAAGGCTCTTGCTTCTACAACCATCAAGCTGAGGGGATTTTCTCTTCCTGCTGATGGTTACAATGCTAATTCTGCCTTCCTTGCCTTGCAGAAATTGTGTATGAACCAAAGTGACTTCTGTATTGTACTGACATCCAATTGTGGACCAATAATTGCTGTTAGAGAGATGTGTATTGGAGCAGAATTTTAAATTGGAAGAAATACTTTGATTTATCTGGAAGGTTTAATTTTCCTCCCTGTGATCTGGAACAGGGGATCTAAAGTGAGGTATAATTAATTATAGATGATACTAACTTAAAAAAAATACACATCAAAGTCAAAGACTGTGAATTTTGATTCAGCTGCACACATATTCAAAAGGACATGGGTTAACTAACCAGAAGGTGATGGAAGAAAGCAACTGACATGATGAACCGCCTTATTTGAGAGGCAGATCTGTGAGGTGTTTCGCCTCAGGAGAAGAGACTAAGCAGAGATGTGACAAGTGTCTTCAAATATTTTAAGGATTATTGTTTTGGAGAATGAGTTATCTAGAATTATAGTGCCGTGCAGCAGTGACTTTGTCTTAGGTTGAGAAGATCTCCCCCACCCCCAACCAGCAAAGCCCCTCCACAGACCTCCACTTTCCCTCTGAGGTGTTTCCGGCTGAATGCCAGGAATCCATTACCTGTGGTTTGATAAATCACTGCTAGAGAGGGCACAGCAAGGATCAGCAGACAGAAGTGTCCTCGACAGATTGTAACACTGTTTAGAGAATACATTTATAATCACGAGTCTCTGTCACTTTCTGTCATCTTCTATACCTGCTGGATTCACACTCACACTTGTATAAGAAAAAGTTGGAACGCCTGCCCTGTGTGAGACACTGAGATGTACTTCCACACCTCTACGTTTTACTAAGTTTTGCTCCAGTCTCTTGAAAACTCCTTCTGTCTCTTCCTGGGAGTCCTGAAGGAGTGTGTCCCATGTTCCCATGGGGCTTGGGGTTTTATTTGTCTTGTTCTCTCACTCTCTCCCTCCAGTGGCTTACCATGTCTCCTGGGCACACCACTGCACCTGACACTGCTCCTGGATTCCTCTCTGCTGGGTCCACCTGGCACCTTTCCCACCTGGTGGACACTCTTGCCTCTCCTGCAAGAATCATTGTGCAAAACCACTGCTTCTGGAGAGTCACTTCTCTTCCCAGATCAGCAACTTTCCCTGTGACTTCCAGACTCAACTACTTCTTGCTTGGTACTACAGTCTCCTCCTAGATTCTTCCTGGGGCTAAGGCAGTGACATTGGGAATGGGGGGAGAATAACTGCTTTCATGCCATACCCAGTATGAGGAACATTGTGCCCCAATGTCATAAAGAATATTCAGTAACATAGAGATATTAGTGACTGTTTCTTCAGAGAACTCAGGTATGAAGCTAAAGTTGACAGACACATTCAAAAAATGCACAGCAGGTTGACTCAGGATCATTCTCACTTCTAATGATCATGGGTTGTTCGCTGGGTCAAGGCTTATTCTTGTCTCTGTTTTATGTTGTTTTCTCTGAGAAGTCTCTCGAGTCTGTGTAAACACATATTGGGAAGTCTGATCCCACAGGTTTGCCAGGGAGCCCCAGATATTTGCATATACCTCATGCAAAGACTCCACTACATAATTATAAAAGGTGTACTTTTGCATCGTAGAGTTTTTGGAATTTTTGGAAGATGCAAAAATGTGCTTGCTCAGCATCCTATCGCACCTGATGATACAGAATGCATGGAAAGAGGGAGTCCAAGAGTGAAATTGTATGAGAGAGAGAGATTTATTTTTATGCCCATAATTTTGCCTCTTATTTTGGTGATTCTCTTTGTAACATTGCCTGGGTGGTTGTGCAGTCCTGTGTTCACTCCAGATTTCAAGTGACAGAATGATTGCTGTGTGTTCTGATGGTGTGACAGGAATATCCAAATGCTGGTGCAAGGGTGTAGTTTGTGTGCGAATACGCATGTGGCTTAAGCATGGCAATCCGTGGGAGGTAGACTCCCATCAACCAAATTTTAATTATACATGGAATACATCCTTCACGTAAGTCGAAGGATCCTGTAACTTCAATAGCTGCATTTGAAGTGGATTTAAAAAACCATTTAAGGTACTTAGGTTGTATTCTGTTCACAAATTTTTTTTTTTACTAAATAGTAATTAGATGGGTTCACACTCTTCCTGGATTTGCGAATTCCTCCCAGCTCATTCAGAGTACCTCCTTCCATCACCAACTTTACTATGGCTCCAGCAAAAAGAGGTAGCTATTTACACAGTATTTCCTCAAACAACTTTCTAACACACTTCTAATACTTAAATTATTCACTCTTTCCATTCTATGACAAGAAAATATTCTTTGTCACATATAATCTGCCTGCTAAGCAGGGTGGGCCCAGGTAACCAGATGAGTAAAGATGGTGGGTGGGTGGGGGGGTTGAAGTACATTAGGCAGAGCTGAGAGGGGACACAATTGCTCTGCATTAGGAAGAGAGCGCCTGGGAGGGAAAGACATAGGAGAGAAAGACCTCGAAGGAAACTGGAATGGTGAGCCACATTTGGGAGGAAACCAAGTAACCTGAAGGAGAAAAGACTTACCTGGGAAGTGTCATTATTGGGGCTTTGCTTTGAGGCTGCAGAATTGGGGAAGGAGATCTCACCTCACTCTACTCGTCTTACTTCAGGTTGCTGTAACCAAGTCACTGGGTGGATAAGGTTGTTCTCTGGGTCCCTTGTATAAGGGCACTAATATCATTCTTGAGGGCTCTCCTCTCATGACCTAATCACATCCCAAAGACCCTACCTCTTCATACAATTATATTGGGGTTAGGATTTCAACATAAGAATTTTGGGGGAACACAAACCTGCAATGCACTACATGGGTAGGATGACTTCTTTGTGTGCAACACTGAACACTGTATGGAACAGGACAGGGAGGAGCAGAGGCTTACAAGAGCCATCAGACCCACCTCCTGCTACTTGTCCAGCCTTTGTTCTCTTGCCTGGCTTTGTCTCTTGACTTTTCCCTCCATCCCTTCAAGCTCTGCCCTGCACCACTGTGCAATCTAAGCTCCATCGTTAACAAATTACTAAACTTGCCCATTTTCTTCAACCCTTTTTCTTTACACTTATTGCTGAAACATTTTCCCCCAAGCCTTCACTTTATGCCTTGTTAATTCTTATTCACCCTTGGTGTTTCTGTTCAGATGTCACTGTTTCTAGAAGTTTATGCTGATTGACACCCTCCCCCAATCCCCTGACTGAGGTAAGTGTGCCTCTACCATCTACTATGTTCTCTTGTTCTAGCTGCTCTCACTTATGTTTCCTCCACTAGAATCTATGTTCTTTGGTGGCTGGCATGAACTATGCCTGCCTGACCTTTAGAGTCCTAAAGTCTAGTAGAGTGCCCAAGAACTATTCAATAAATATCAAATGGGCAGAAGAGTAGAAGGATTAATGAACAGAGTAACAATGGATGTATGGATCTGTTAATTTTCCCTCCAGACCTACTACTCCTCTTTTTATCAAGCAAGGTCCAGTCAGAAGGCAAAGAGATAAACAAAAAACATAAAGGCTAACAAACTAGATATTCAAAAGAGAAGTAGAAGTTATTAATTACACAGCATTGGAAGACATGTTGAGGTAACTGTGGTTTTAGTAACTGTAGGAATTAGGGGGCTAGAAGAAAGAGGTGGGTGTTCAGAACCCGTTGTCCCCCTACTGTTGGTGCTCAAATTCTGAGGAGGAGTAGAGTTAGGTGAGCGCTGGACCTCTGAAGACAGGCTGTAGCCTAGTTGTGCTTGGACTTCCGAGGAGAGGGCGTCATCTTCTGGGTGCACACTGTGGAAGGGGGCCAAGCCCAGTGGGAGAAGGAGCATAGCATGGTTAGTACTGGTACCACTAGCAATCCCAGGCCTCACTGCTGCAGGTACCTCTGGAGGAGCACAGACAGGCTGGTCCAGGAGTAGTGAAGAAGCCAGAGGCTGCCGTCAACCATTTGTGGTGCTGGAGCATTGCTAATAGGGCCTGAAAACAGAAGGAATGTCTCTTCTCTTTTCTTGCCACCTTCCAATCCTTTGGTGCCTCTTACCAGTAGAACCTAATAAAATATCAGCAGGCAAGCTAGGATGAGGAAAATAGTATGCAAATCTAGGCCCAGAGTTACAGAGTACAGAATGGAGTGAGGTTCACAGAAAATAAGTAGATAACCAGTCAAGTTAATCCCCTCATTAATCAGCATCCATACCTATCCTTCTAACAACTAAGAGTTTCATACATCTTCCTAATAAGATGCAGTTACTTTTCACACAAATGAAGACTGTATTACCCTCTCCCTAAAAGGGAAGGTTTCCCACATCAATCACATCCATATCTATCTGAATATTCTATAATACAAAGACAAAGTCATAGATTTAACCAACAACAGTAGTATTTAAGTAAAATAGAAGAAAGGAGGAGGAAGGAGAAACATTAGAATACACATTACATGCAAAGTAGAAAATACTCATAACAACCACTTTTCTGTAATTGTTCATGAAGGCTTGGTTGATACTTATAATTTCCTTTTCCACTACCTATTTGATGTTTCCTTCATCTTAAGATAGCAACTCAGGTGGCAAAGCTTCTTTACTGGTAGCACAACCTACTCCTTCATTCTTAAAAGAGTCTGATTCCCCAGAGTCTTGCTTTTACTGGGATGTAGTTTTCCACAGGTTTTGCCCATGGAAGCATGGGAGACAACCATAGAATACTATAGCTTCCAGACACAGTTCTTTCTGTCCCTTTCTGTGAGGAGAAATTTTCCCAAACATTTTATGAAAATTTCCCAAACATTATATAAACCAGCTTTTAAAAATTTTTTTTAATTTATTTTTTATAAACATATAATGTATTATTAGCCCCAGGGGTACAGGTCTGTGAATCGCCAGATTTACACACTTCACAGCACTCACCATAGCACATACTCTCCCCAGTGTCCATAACCCCACCACCCTCTCCCTATACCCCTCCCCCGGCCCCCCCGCAGTTTGTTTTGTGACATTAAAAGTCTCTTTTGTATAAACCTCCTTTTGATCCTTTTGGCTCAGTAGCATGAGAAACCCCTGAGCCTAAATAGGATCATTTTGTTCTCCTTGGGAACTAAGATCCCTAAACCAGCAAAGCTCAATGTTGTAGAGATGGGAAACAAAAATTATCTCTCTGTAGGAGAGTCCATTCCCACATCTTCCCCCTTCATTCTGGCTATAGAATAAACTGCACCATGTGTTGGTCACTGGCTCAAAGCATATATCTCACCTATAAGAGAGGATTCCAGTCTTCCAGGTTTTTCTTTCCTAGCTGGCATTTAATTGGCATTCCACCATTTGATCAGAGCAACTATTTCTGGGTGATGTGACACATGCTAAGACGAGTAGAAAATCATGGGCATGGGCCCACTTCTATGCTACTTTTGTCATGAAATAAGTTCCTCAGTTAGAAGCAATGTTGTGTGGGATACCATGATGGTGGATAAGGCATTATTATGTAAGTCCAGGGTTCATGACATGTGGAAAACATTGCAGTTAGGAACGAGAAATCCATGCTCTAGTAAGTACACATTCCAATAAGCAGTGGTGGTTTGGCCCCATGAGGACGAGCTGTGACATAGGTACTCTGCTGCTAGTTAGTGCTCTGGCTTCCTTGCATATGGTAACTTGTTGGTGAGCTCAGTTTTGGTCTCTGCTATCAGCAGGTTAGACAGTCCATGGTAGCAATTGCCAGTTCAGCCTGGAGAGAGGCAGTGCAAGCTGAGAAGCTCTTCTGTAGCCTCCATCCCTGCCACTAAATGACCCTGAAGTAGCTGGGGAGAGGCTTCTTGCCACACAACATGTCACCACAAATATCTGAATGTTGAGAACCTCCTCTGCAGTGGATGTCCTTTGGTGATCCCATGAGACACTTCATGAAGACACTGAAAAATTAGAGAATGGAGCACCAGCATACTGGAAAAGCTCATTGGGGGCTGCCTCTGTAGGCTGGAGTGATGGCGAGGGTGTCGCCATTATGATGGAGATGCCATTATGAAGGGATCCTACAGTGGCAGAGGTCAAGCACTAGTACTTATTTCCAGAAATAAGGCATCAACAGAGTAGAAAGAGTTGATAACAATAGGGATATAATGGCAACCAGAATAGGTAAGCCTGAAAGGATCTTCAGTGATGGCTAATTCATATGTCCATAGATATGGAAGAGATGGGCAGCCTACTAGGGTATCCTTTGATGTATATAACGGGAAGGAATCCTAATCTAGTGAGCAGAAATCTAACTTGAGTTGTCATAATACAGAATCATGGCTCTCGCCTGGTTCTGTGTTCTAAGCCCATCCGCAGAGACTGAACCCCCACCCCCCTTTTTGTTCTTTGTTGCATCTTTGGTATATTTAAAACAAATGAATGCATGAATAAATTCATTGATATAAATGACTAATAGAAAAAAGTGGGAAGGAAAGCCTGATAGGATTTGTTGGCTCAATTAGAAGAAGGGGCTAAAAGCTCAAGCTGTAGCTTTGGATGCTTTGGAAAATGGTGATAGCATTAACACAAACAGAAAATTTGGGGAAAGCAACTTATTGGAGATGGCAGGGAGTACAAATATAAGGAATTGAGCTTTTAAAGCTGAACCTGAGAATTGTTGCAAATCTTTTGCAAAGCTTCCAGAGGTCATCTGGCATCAGCTTTTAATTTATTATCTGGATAAATAAACCATCCATTTGGGTGGGAATCTTGGCTCTATCACAATACATGCAATAAAGATGGCCTGTGTGATCTGTGTTACATTGGTCTCAGGCTGACACTCCCATCCCCAGATCCCTATCTCTGCATCATACTCATTACCTCTGGACCTGTGCAGGTGGCTGAGCGGAGCAGTCAGATAGAAATGTTTACACAGAGAACTCTTCATTACCTCTGACAGACGTATTTTAGCCTCACAGCTTCCAACCCCAGTTCCTGGAAGGCTGCCCAGCATTGTTGCCAGATATCATTGCCATGGAAACCACAGACCATCCCGCTAGTGTGAGACACACAAAAGCGGGAGCACTGTTAATAACAGATTTTTTTTTTTTAGGCTCTGGTCCCTCTGATTTCACACCTGACAGGACCGAACATACGTATCTCTATGGGACACAGGGAGAAGCCAACCAGTAGAGCTGGGGTTATTAGTGGCTTTTAGGAACAGAATAACCTGATAAATCCCACTCAGAGAAGCAGGGTCACAAATTACTCTCCAAAGCATAATAATGTTTTTCTTATTTTCCTCTAAGTAGAAAGTTACCATGGCTGGTCCTTCTTTTAGAAAAGAATGATGTCTGTTAGGTTTTTGACACTGTAAAGATAACTTCAGTGAAAATGGCTTTTCTATTCCAGGCATTAACTCAACCCTACCAAAATTACCTTGGTTCCTCAGACTGTGGATGGAGGAGGGCACCCATAATGGGTATTACCTAGCCCAAAGAATTTGTGTTGAGCTTACTTTTATTAATTTTTTTTAAATTTTCTGGGATGGGTATAAATGTTTTTCCTCTAGCTCATCCATTCCCTCTGTTGTTTTCTTGTCCTGTCATGTACCCCTTGTACATTCCCAGCCAGGGGACTGGTTCCCCACTGGTCACATCCTAGATTCATGTCTGACCATGGTATGTATATGCACTTGCTCAGCCTGGTGGTTCTCTCCCGATGCTTGGAAAGAAGCTATGATGAGTCTCCACTACAGTTCTAGGTTAAATTCCAACACTGGTCAGTAATATCAGTCACTCTCTTGCTAATTTGCCAGTTTCTGCCTTCCCCAGCAGCCATCTTTGTTTTTATTATAAGGTAGAACCTCACCGAGCGAAGGCGTCCTCGATCCTGCTCGTTTCCTCCTTTCCCGTGGTCCCATTCTAAGTTTTATTTTGTTCCCATCTGCATCTCTGTTATCCAGTCAAGAGATAGCACCAAGATACATGATAAGTGTTGATTAATTTTGTTCATTATCCCCAATTATTTTCTTCTTCCTCCTCCTTGATATTCATTCTAGATTCTTGTCTCAACAAAAATCTTGTGCACATGTTTCTTAAAATCGATAAAATTGAAGATTGATTTCTCATTTTTTTTTCAAAAGCCAAGAGACAAGACATGAGAAAGAATTTGACCACTTAAAGGAGAAAAAAAAGAGGATTATGGGGAGAAGAAACAATATGGATAAGGGTCCTAAAGTGAGAGGTAGCGTAGTCTGTTCTAGAAACTGGAAGGATACTGTGACTGGAGCTCCGTCAATATGGTGAGCATGGTTTCAAGAGGTAGTCAGAGAAATGTGAGGACGGAATCTTGCAGTAGGAATAGGAATCCATGGAAGATGAGGGACTTGCGTGATTTTTATTTTATCCTAAGAAGATCATCCTGGTAGGCAAGTAGAGAGTGGGGTGAGCATGAGAAGAAGTGAAAGAAGCAGATAAGTGGATGTTGTCCCATAAGACAGAGATGAAGAGGCCACACTTACACTGGAGGTGAGCAGAGAACACAGACAACACATACACTTCTGAGCTGGCAGAGTACTGACTGGTGTGAAAGGTGCAGCAATGAAAATAATAATGTCTTGTTGGTTTCTGGCCTGTGAATTGAGCAGACAGTGGTACCATTTACTGAGAAAGGGAATTCTCGGGTGGGAAAGGAGGCCTTGAGAGTTGTTTAGAAGTCTAAGAGATATCCAAGGGAAGGTATCAACTAGGCGATAAGAAAGGCAATTCTAGAGCTGAAAGAAATGATCTAAGCTGGAGATGTAGTATGGGATTCATCAGCATACAGATAGTATATACATTGATGGAACTGATTGAGTTACCTGGTGTTTCAGCGTACAGAGATATCTCCGTTGGTTCTAGCAACATGAAGGTCCTTGATGACCTCAACAAGGGCAGTGTCAGTGGACAGCTGAGACAGGGGATGGTATATAGTGGATTATGGAGTACATGGGAGATGAAGTAGAGACAGCCTCTGTAGACTGCTTTTTCTAGAAATTTAGCTACAAAGTGGAGAAGAGGAATGGGTTAGTAGCTGGCAATGGATGTGAGAATATGTATGTATGTGTGTATGGTTCACCTTTTTCTCACATTAATGAGTTCGTTTGCTCACAAGTGGCTATATCCTGGGCCTTGTCCCATATAAAACCGCTCATTATTTGGGGTGTCTGGGTGGCTCAATGAGTTAAAGCCTCTGCTTTCAGCTCAGGTCATGATCCCAGGGTCCTGGGATCAAGCCCCACATCGGGCTCTCTGCTCTGCAGAGAGTATGCTTCCTCCTCTCTCTCCCTGCCTGCCTCTCTTGCCTACTTGTAATCTCTGTCTGTCAAATAAATAAATAAAATCTTTTTTAAAAAAAGCTGCTCATTATTTGAAATCCTCAATCTGGAAATCCCTTTCTGCTTTCTTTCTTTTTTTTTTTTATATTTTATTTATTTATTTGACAGAGAGATCACAAGTAGGCAGAGAGGCAGGCAGAGATGGGGGTGGTGGGGAGCAGGCTCCCCACTGAACAGAGAGCCTGACATGGGACTCAATCCCAGGACCCTGAGATCATGACCTAAGCTGAAGGTAGAGGCTTAACTCACTGAGCCACCCCAGCACCACCACCCGCCCCCCGCTTCTGCTTTCTTTTCCTCATTGCAACCAGTTCTTTAACCTTTTTTGATTTGAGTCCTTACTGTTCCCCAAGTTTGTCTTCCTCCTACCTGAACCCTTTTGGATCCATGAGAAATTACCTACACAATACACTCACTGATATCCCAGGTCTGAGGATCCTTCAGCGTTCAAAAGCACCTTCTTTTCTTGTCCTGTACTCAGGATACACCTCCTGTCTTTTGGTTGGTCTCATTCTTGTTCAAGGTGACAGAATGTGTTAGGGAAAACCACATGACAGTGGTGATTTCAAATTACAAACACAGTTTCCAAACTCAAGTGGTTCAATTACGATTTCCTCCTCTCTGTTCTCTCTGTTTCTTCCTTTGCTTCTCCCTCTTGGCTGGATTTTTACAATCTCCTCCCTGTTCACCTTTCATCTGCAATCTCTACTTCCACTACTATCTTTTTTTTTCCCTAGACATACTTTTCCAAAATACAAGTTGAATCACTTACTTCCCTGCTTCGAGAGCAGCCTAAGATCTAAAATACTCAGCAGAAACTTCTTTGTGTTTCACTCAGGAATCAGGACCCTTCATGATTTGGCCCCAACCTACCAGTCTAGTCTTATTTCTCCACACTTGCAGCACACTTCACCTCTTTTTCCACCCTGCACACAGCACTAAGCCAGACTCTAGCTTTCCCCTCACGTCCCCCATACCCACATCTTGCTGTTCCTTGTCCCTGGAGTGAAAGCTTCTTATTTCTCCTTCTCTGTACAATGCTGTTTTCTAAGCTACTACTTAAGTGCTGCCTCGCCTGAGAAGTCTCCTCAGCATATCTGTGCTGCCAGGTAAAAACTCCTTCCTTGGTGTGCCCACACACCTCCATCTGCCATGAGAACTGTGCTCAGTGCCTTGTTAGCTTTATGTCCTCATCTCATCTGCTCTGCTGCTCTGCTGTGAGCTTCTTGAGCTTAGAGATAGTGTGTTTATTATCTCTGTATTCCCAAGGGCTTCCAAACATGGTTGGTATATGGAGGCTACTTGATAAATATTTGTTAACTGAGGGATGAATAAATGTATGACACTTTTTGGCTACTGGTAAAGGTAGCAGGATTTAAGAACACAGCTCTTGACTTCAAAATACTAAGGTAACAGAAAGTCTAGATCCATTTCTAAAATACCTAAGAATATAAGGGAGACTATGATATAAGAAACAGTACAGACAATGGCACTAGAAAGAATGCAGAGGGAGGGAAGACATTTTAGTCTGCTAAGTCTGCTTGGGCTGCCATAACAAAATACCATATGCCAGTTGGCTTAAAGAACAAAAATTGAATTATCATAGTTCTGGAGACTGGAAGTCTGAGACCAGGGTGTCATTATCACCAGGTTCTGGTGAGAGACCTCTTCCTGGCTTGCAGATACCCACCTTCTCACTGTGTTCTCACATGGTGAAGGACAGTGGTTGGGGGCAGGGGGCAGGGACTTGAATGCAGGCTTGCTGGTGTCTCTTCTCATAAGGGTACTGGTTCCATAATGAGGACCCCAACCTTATGAATTCATCAAACCTTACTGACCTCCCAGAGCCCCCATCTCCAAATACCATCACTTTGGGGGCTAGGGCTTTAGCATAAGGTTTTGAGGGGGGCACAGTTCAGTCCATAGCAGAAGGCAGGCTTCTAACACTGCCAATTTGGGAATGAAGACCTAGCCATATAGTGCCCTCCATACCTGAGAGACCCCATGAAAGACATCCTTTCCCATGCCATCTCATTTCCCAGAATTACACGGAGGAAGAATTACACGGAAGCTTCATGGACACCCCAGAGGAGGGATTTCATCAATTGAATCTTCCACCTAGCTTCTCAAGGAATGCTTTCTTCATCACTTTTAGATTTGAATGTGAGCTGTGAAGCATGGTCATGTAGAAAGAATAAACACATGGGCTGTATTTTAATGGCTTTTGGATTTTGGACTTTTTCTTTTTCAGTTTAGCAGTTTCCCCCTCGGCACTTGGGAGGGAGAAAGTATGGCTGCTGCCACTTAGCTGGGTGAAATGTTGAGAAATGTCACCTTCCACATGGCTGTCTCTAAAACTCTCAAAAACAGAATGAGGGCTGGCCTTGCAAGAGAAGGGAGCTGGTGTTTCGCGGCTGGAACCACGTTCCCACCGAGTAGCCATCTTCTTCCTTCGCTTGTCTGTCTGTATCCACCGCTCACTTTGAATTTTCTAAAACATTCCTTTGGGCCATTCCCATTTTAACTTTCATTTGTAATGATACCAAGGCTTGTTTATTTTTTTCAGATTATAAAAGGAATAATTACTGTTTTCAGAAAATTCAGGAAATGTAGAGGACCATAAAGAAAAAGAAAAATGCTTCAGCATTCTATCTTCCAGAGGTAACTGATGTTATCATTTGGTGTATTCCTTGTAGTCTTTTATCTCTGTGGGTACATACATGTGCTTTTTTGATCTGAAAATAAAATAGGGGTCAAACTATATGGACTACTTGTATCCCACTTTTGGATTCTTTCAGTGGTCTCCCCAGTGCCCACAGAAGGAACTGCCTCTTGGTTACACTCAAACCCTTCAGAACTATCTCCAACTGGCTTTTCTGGCCTTATCCAAACTCTTCCACAGCCAGATGGGTTGATTCGTTTGGACTTTCCTGTGCTCCATGACTAGTTATATTGTTGCTCCCCTAGAGTTGCCCTTCCTATTCTCCCCAAATCCCAGAGACCAGTCATTTCTCTAAGCCCCACCACGCTGCTGCACCCCCAGGGGAGGTTTCCCTGGAAACTAAGTCTTGGGTGATTTCCTTCCTTCCCAATTACTGCAGACCACTCCCTCTGCCTGGTGTGCCTGCCCATCAGTCATCTGTCATCACATCTTATAGGTCTTTGCCCCTATGAATGAACTTTACCCCAAGAAATGAGCTTCTTGAAACTATGCAACTCCAGTTATATCCCAACACCCGTCTCCTTTTCCTGACTTCTCTGTCTTTAGAGCACTTACTACTATCAGATATTTAACATGTTTTAACTTTTTATTTTTTTGATTGATCAGTGGTCTTCCTCTTGCCACAAAACTGTAAGCTCCATGCAATCAGGTATGATCTTCTTTCTATTTCATTCACTGCTCTATCCCTAGTGCCTAGCAGTGCCCTCCACATAGGTGCTTCATAAAGATTTAAGAGGAAGTAGAAATAAATTAGTGTTTATAATTCAGAATTTAGGATAAATCACTCTGTATTTTTCATGAACGTACACATTACCTCCCATTTAAGAACATACGTATATATTATCTATTACCAAGAATATAAACTTGTGTAAGGCAGGTATTTATTTATTTATTTATTTATTTTATGTGTCTGATGTCCTTTAGCTCTTTATAATTTATCATTTCTTTATTTATTTTAAAAAGGTTTTATTTATTTATTTATTTATTTAAGAGGAGAGAGAGTGGGAGAGAGAGAGAACTCAAGTAGGGGGAGGGGCAGAGTGAGAAGGAGAAGCAGGCTCCCTGCCGAGCAGGGAGCCCCACACAGCGTGGACACTGAGACCCCAGGATCATGACCTGAGCCGAAGGCGGATGCTTAACTGACTGAGCCACCCAGGCGCCCCTGATGTCCTTTAAGTTGTTAGTATGGTATGTTGCATAGGGAAAGAATTCTAGAATGTGCGCTCCACAAGGACAGGGATCTTTCTTTTTGTCACTGATGTACTATCCCAAGCACGTAGAACAATGTTTGCCACACAGTAGGTCCTCAAGACTACTTACAAAATGACTATGCCTGAATAACGAGCTGGTACTATTTTTATAAAGGCTTTTGCCTCCTCACCAATTTCAAACATCTCCACGAAGGAACTCTGCTTAAAATTCCATTATAAAGTCATTTTCTTCAGTCTTCTTCTAGGGAAACATTTTCAAATGCAAATACTGTAAATTTCTTCTTCAGTGGGACAATAGTAACAACTTAGCTCTGAATTTTTTTCAGCCCTTGGAAGCCACCTAGAGGAACAAGGACCATACAAAAATAAAACCCACAAAATACATTCTCAGTGAAACTAGGAGTTGGGGAAAATCCCATAAACTCCATATTCAAAATCAGTTTTACCGAAGATAGAGCCAAGAGTGAAACCTGGGCAAGAGGTCATGGCAGTAACTTAGTGTTAAGTCAAACAAGTAAGCACAAAAGTGTATGGACAGGGGCACCTGGGTGGCTCAGTGGGTTAAGCCTCTGCCTTCAGCTCAGGTCATGATCTCAGGGTCCTGAGATGGAGCCCCACATCGGGCTCTCTGCTCGGCCGGGAGCCTGCGTCCCCCTCTCTCTCTACGTGTGTCTCTGCCTACTTGTGATCTCTCTCTCTGTGTCAAATAAATAAAATCTGAAAAAAAAAAGTGTATGGGCAGCATGCTGCCTTCCTTGTTAAGAGAGAAGAGGATGTAAGGACATACATAGGTATTTGCTTATACTTACCAAAGAAAAATCAGGAAAGAGAAACCTGAAATTGAAGAAACCGGTTACCTACAGGGCAGGAGGGAAAAGGGTGAGAAAGAAGGGAGAATGGAAGAGGGTATTGGGATGTGGGGAGAGGATACTTCTTGAGGATATATTTTTATACAGCTCTGACTCTTAGAATCATAGCCATATTTCACACGCCTCAAGAGTAAACGATGAAAACCAACCATGATCTGGGGGGAACCTAAGATGGAATACAGACGCTAACATACAAACCTGCCGGGTTACAAAGGAATAGCACACCCCCATGAGGAGTGGCAGGAAAGAAAAAAGCTGACCTAAGTTATTGTGGTAAACAGCGTCTCGGACTGAATCCTTGAGGCTAAAGCACAAACAACCCAACCGGACTGTGCGGGCTACAATCTCATTTGAGGTTCCCCCACACCAGGGGAGAGGCTAGCATTCTGAAACTCTTTCATGCGTGTCCTAGAACTGAATAAATGAGCAAATAGATAGATATTAGATAATGAAAGATGGGATTCTCTCTATTGGAGAAAATCGTTCTGAATAAAGAAACTGGAAGGCTCAAATGAACCTTGGGGTATGGGATTGGAATCAGAGGTATCAGTATGCACTCATGGTTTTTAATGTCCACCCAGAGAAATAAATACATAAATATAGATGTGTGTATGGGACTGGGTGAGAATACATATATATATTTCCCAGCTCTATCGGCTGAGAGGATCAAGAAACACTGATGTCTAGCTCAGGGTCTCGGTTCTCCAGTAAAAGGGGCCAGGGCTCCTTGGATCAGTGGCTGATTCCAAGGCAAGGCAGGGAAAATACAAACCGAGCCTGGGATGTCTTGCGGTGCCGGAAAATAAATTTTCCGGAAATGATCAAAACCAGATGGGGGTGGTGGTTCTTGTTAAAAGACCACGGGAGCCAACCTGAAAGAACTCCTAATGACCAAAACTAAAACAGACTGAGCAACAAAAATGAATGATAATAATAGGAGGTCCTAATCCCTAGGATTAACTAACAAAGAGCCTCGAGTCCGTGGGTCATTATTTATAAGGAACGGAGTACCCATTCGCATGGCACAACTCTTCACTTTTCCCATCTTGAGCAGTAGTCTTTTTACCTCCCATGACTTACTTGATCTTTTATTTAATATTTATCTTGATATATTTCTCAGTTCTCATTTTGTTTGTGTATTTCCCGTGGAGCCCGCTCTCACATTTTTTCCCCATGGTAGGTGCTCAATAAATATGACCAAACAAGAAAGGGGTTTCCATATCTTTCTCCCCAATCCTCTCTCTCGTTAGCCGGGGACTTCTTTTCTTGCAGCCTGGACCAGGGGCCTCTTTATAAAAATTCAGAAGGCCAAGTGTATTTTCTGATGACTCCTACCTGGGGTAAGAGGGGTTATGGTAAACCGTGAAATACCAATGAACTTTCAGGGGTTGATCCCTGAAACTGTCGCATTTGGAGGAGTTCAAGTTTTCTCTGATGCTGCCACTCATGACAGCTCTGCCAGACAGACGCTGTACTGTCTCCTTTGAAAGTCTTACCTTTGATTTTACAACACACCCTGAGGGATTTGTTTATACTCCTCTGCCCTCCCATGGCTTATCTGACTGCAGTGGGCTACCTCCCGCCACAAGGCCTGGCTTGGACGCCACGGGGCTGAGATGATCAGAGCCGTTCTCTCTCTGTGAAGCACACAGACATTGATATAAAAGTCCTCAAAATAGTGTCTTCCGAAGTCCCTTGTCTCCTAGGGTCCTTCTTTCATCTTTCCTCATCATAGAGGAGTGAATATTCCAGATACCACCTCTGGGGAGACTTCTATGAACACCATTTAAATAGCCATCACCAGATAGGCTCCATTCTGAGACGGCTATGTGAAGCCACGTCTGGAGTTAGATGATAGGTGAAATCTCACCTTTCGGAATGGGTTGGGTAGATCATCCTTTAGGCTTCCTTGCTGGTGCAAGCCATTAGGTATCGATGGGCGGGATGACTTGGAGTTTGCCAGTTTCAGGTGGTATTAGTTTTTATAAATGTGACTTTGAAAAAATTTTTACACTATTTTCAGGGATGATGCATTTTTCTTGGGAAAACAGCCCAACGCTTTCAAACAGTGATAAATCATCTGAGAGCATTAGCGGGTTTGGAAAGAAACATTTATTAGCTAACGCTGCCATTTCTTTCCCCACCCAGATTTCCTCTCAAAGAAAATTTATTGCCATGTCTCTCTGACGGAAATATCTCCCATAACACAACTGGATCGAAAATATAGTCAATCCATTGTCTTTGCCTGTCTTAATAACTAAATTGAATTGACCACATTGTTGATCTCATTGATTGGGAAGAAGTCTTTTAAGTTGGCTGGAAAAACAAAACAAAACAAAACAAAACAAAACAATTAAGCTGAAGTCAGTGACCATATAAAAACATGACTTGTGTTCTTTCCAAACTGCCCATCTTTATTGATGTATTCTAATTTGGAGTGTTGTTTCTTTTTTTCCTTGAGAAAGGCAATTGCTTTAATGACAACAATGTACTTCATTTCTCTGAGAATCCAGAGAATCCAGATTTGAATCCAGATTCTGGGGTCACAAAATTTGTGATTTTTAACCTTTCCTTTCAAAATAAAAAGGATGTATTAATTTTTGATTGGGAAAAAAAGCTGAAACATTCTGATTCTAGCATAGGAATTGGATAAATCAACCACTGGCATTTAAAATCACTGAACTGCATTCTGCTGAAGGCTTATGATTTTTTTCTCACCATTTATTTTTTGCATTGTATAGTTGAATGTCTGCTTCTGGCGCTAGAAATCTTTCGGGATATTCAGGGAAATGAAGACTAGATTCTTTAGGCATTTCCATTTCAAGGTAAGGAGAGAAGAGTTTTGTTTATTATTAAATATACCAAGGAAAGATTTTTCCCTTTTGTTTTTTTAATTATCTATTTTCTCACCATAGCACATATCCTCCCCAATGCCCATCACCCAGCGACCTCATCCCTCCCACCTCCCTCCCCTCCAGCAACCCTCAGTTTGTTCCCTGAGATTAAGATTCTCTTATGGTTTTTCTCCCTCTCTGGTTACGTCTTGTTTCATTTTTCCCTCCCTTCCCCTGTGATCCTTTGTCTTGTTTCTCAAATTCATCATATCAGTGCCAAGGAAAGTTTTTAAAATCGATTAAAGTCATGGTTCTTAAACTAGGTATAGTAATGAGTCTGATTCCATTTTTGATGGTTGTCTACCGATGTTTTTCAAACTCCATGCCCCTTTTTTCTCTTTTTGTCTCACATGTGGGCAGGCCAGTAGGAAAGCTCTGGCTCTGTTCTCTAACCCTGGTAAAAATCAGTCACTCCTCCCTTTACTCAAGCCAGTCACGACCAGCTTGGATGTCTGTCCTGCCCTCCACAGAAAGCCATATTATGTGAAAAATGAATCTTGCACACCTTTTTGCAAGCATTGCATCAACAATCTCAACATAGAACCAGTCCTGGGAAGAGGGATTGTTTCTATGGTCCTGCAACCACCACAGAATGACCGGTACTGTGAGCAGGATGGTCTGGATGGTGACTGCCACCCCTTGAGGGTCGTCTCTTGCTTTCAGCTTGCTGACTGGCCCTGCGGCCTGTTGTCAAGCATGTGCACTGAGCACCTGCCTGCTTGCTAGTGTGTGCTTTGAGCTGTGTGATTTTATGCTACATTTGCCACATCTTACCAGTCCCCTGTTACAGATTTCACTGACCTAAGTTAAAAGTTTTGTAACTAGTACTTAAGGAGAGGGTTATAAGATGGGGGCTTTCTTAAAGTGGCCCGGGGTTATGAGTTTTGGCCAAGACCTGTGTATGGGTCTTGGGCTAAATTATGTGTCTTGACTTTAGCCTAAGCTGTGACTGATGCTGGATTCAGGGGACGACTTACCCTGTGATTGTTGGTTGTATGTCTCAAATCGACACTGGCCTTTGTTCTGTAGGCTGCTCAGGGGGAAAAGACTACTCTCGGCAGTATATGTGGCCCACCAGGTGATCGCTCATGTGAGGAAGAGTGGTTACCAGGTGGCGTGTTGAGGTCTACACTCAAAAAGCTGGTGGCTCATTAGGACTCTATAAATGTTTCTTCTGCAGCTGCCTATGCGTCTGTCACCAGAAAAGATGGTAATCCTCAGGATTCTACAGGAATACACCTAGTACCCAAACCCTTATGAAAAGCAGCTCTAAAGTGCTTCACCACCACTCTTTAAAGGGCCCAAAGAACAAACATCAAATGGGCTGACAAAGATTCTGGGTTCCATTGAATGCTATACCTTATCAACATAACAAGGGGTTAATTCAAGCCAAACTTAAGCTCAGGGTCCCTAAATTTAGTAAAGCAATAATTTCCAGGCACCTTGCCCTGATGATACTGATTCGAGGATCTCTGGAGGAAGAAACTTGTAAATGTGTGCAGAACAGAGAGCTCCTCCCACGTCACAAAGCATATCCAGTAACCACGAAAAACAAAACAAAATAAACCAACTTGACACAAGGAAAGAAAACAAAACTAGAATACATAAAAAGGAAGGAAACAAAAACTAAGGACACAAAAAGGCTACCAGTTGGCTTTTGCACCCCTGCAATATAGATTTTAAATTAAGATCTACTGAGATGTACTTTAATTGACTTTGGGACTCAAACTAGTTATACCGAGTGATCCCATTACATTTAAGCAAGGCACCCCTGTACTTATAGGGTTATTACAGAATATAAAATAGAGGGCAAACAGTTATTGCCTCCCCTTAACTACAGAAACTGTTATCTTGCCTAAATTCCCCATGGTCATAGTAACCGGTGTTCTAAAATATCCCATGGTGGGCAGGGATGATTTGATCCAATGAGTAATAAACTTTAGCCCTGATAATTAGCTTGACAAAATGAGACACCGAAGATCTTCCCGGTGGTCTCCTTACCCTGTTAAAATAGTGAATATGGCCCATTAAAGGTGGAAACAAGGGGTGACCGGGTGACTCAGTTAGGCATCCGACTCGGTATCAGTTCAGGTCATGATCTCATGGGTCTTGAGATTGAGCCCTGTGTGGGGCTCTGTGCTCAGTGGGGGCGTCTCTGAAGATTCTTTGTCTCTGCCCCTCCCTGCCCTCTCAAGGTAAATAAATCTTTAAAACAAAATAGAGGTTGAAACAAGAATCATGGTAATTAAGACAAATCATTCAAAATCTGCTAAGGAAAGGAGCCATTGTTCCTACCGCCTACTCCTTTAATAGCCCAATTAGGCCAAGGCTCAAACCTGGTAAGAATGAATGACATCCAAATGGATTACTGTAACCTTAATGCCAAGACACCCCATTAAGATCCCACACCCAGTATTATCAAAATGATGACTCCATCCAACCAGCAACTAGAAAATATTTGCTATTGTAAATTGGCTAATATGTTCTATTCAGTACCTATTTGAACATCTTCTCAGCCACAGATCAAATTTACCTTTGAAGGGACACAATATGCCTTTACCTGGCTATCTGTAGGGCATCTCAACAGACTTGCAGGGGATACCAT
>ML111760.1:0-11210 GCA_003697995.1 Taxidea taxus jeffersonii | reverse complement strand
TCTGCAGGCAAGAGTTCAAGAACATCCAAAATTCTCCAGGAACACAGGTAAGACATCATACTGATGACATTCTCCAAGTCATACACTCTTTCAGGACCTACAAATACTCACAGAGGAGCTCTCACAAAAATGGATGAGCTGTTGTGCCACACAGAATATAAGACCTAGACACCTCAGTAAAATGCCTGCTAATTATTTGGTCATACCTGATGTATTCTATCCCTCACACTGTGGGGAATAGCTATTGTTTCATCAAATTTAATAATTTTAGAATAATTTGCAAGTAATTAGAATAATATTGCAAATAATTTGCAATAATTTGCAAAGATTCCTCTGTCCTTACGGTGTAGTTTGGTGGTGGGGTAGAGAGCAGACAATAGGAGAATTCTGGACCTATTGACTCAAGGGGGACGGAGATACTGTCAAAACTGTTGGAGAAAGGTTTATCCTAAAACTATTCCGGTAAAATAGATCCTGGATCCCTTATATGCCATCCCTGTCCCATCTGCTGGGGGACCTGAGACACATGTCCTTGAGTGCATGGCAAAAGTCTCTTGACTAAAATTGTCTTGTCCATTCAGTACTAACCTAAGTATTTCCACCTCTTTAAGTGCTGATTGGGATAGTGATTCTCAGGCGCAGGACTCCAGAGGTTCATCTCATTATTCACGGATTCATGATTTTTCTTTGGGCCACCCCAGTCTAAATATCAAACAAGGTAACGGAAAGATTGTAACTGAGGTCACCAAATATGTAGAAATATGGGAGGTTGGTTTGTTCTTGCAAGGAAATCTTCTGTGTGAATAATCTAAGCTTAATAAAAATATCACCATCTGTCCTAGCAGCATCTCTGAAAGAAAAAAAAGACAACTATTATCTTTCTCATCATTCCTAATGTTGAGAAAAACCCAATGTCTTTTGGGCCTTTTGCAATTCTAGAGGCCACAGATTTCTTATTTTTAAGGTTTTACTTAAGCCCATTTATACTGCCTCACAAATTGGCTCACTTTGAGTGAGACCTTTCCCAACACCATTGATTTTATATTAAGCAAGAAATTTTAGTGTGAAAAAGGAGACTTCAAAGTGGGTCTTTTGGACCCACTTTGGGTGGGTGTCCTCAGGCCTCTTTGGGAATGGGTTCATTCTCTGCCATTAGAGCTACTTCAAGAGGAAAGACTAAGGAAGTGCTAGTTCAAGATAACTTGCCTTCAAACCCAGGATTGGATAATCAAGTAAGATCAGAGCCAGACTTTTCCAGGGGCAGTGCTTAGTAACCAGCATCATGAAAATCGACTGGCTTCTCTGGGCAGACAGACCATCTTGGGTAATATCCAAGTTAAGAACAAGCTTAAACATGTATTTAAATATAAATTAGTATAAGTGCATATGCATGGGGATAAAATATTTTGGAGATTTCCATCTTAATAAAGTCAATTTCCCTTCTCTTTTTTATATTACTGTTTCATCAAGGATTCGTAATAATTCGTTGAAGATCCTTGGATGACTGCTCCAGGAAATCTGTCTGTGTGCGTGTATATATGTGTATGTGTGTGTGTTTAGAGAGATTGAGATTTAAGGCGGTTGAACTGAGAATAGAAAAATTCCTGTGCATTATTGTCGGACACAAAGTGTTACAAATGCATCTGCAAGGCTGCATTGTTGCAAACTAAACCAAACATTTTTAGGATATATTTTATCTTTTCAAGTCACTGGTATTTGCCTTGCTGCAAGCTTAACTGTAATTAGAATTCATGCTGGAAAAGTAGACTTTAGAAGAGCTGTCAGGGAGCTGTAGAACCACACTGAGGGAAGCCCTGCTCTGCTAAGCACAGCTGCTTTTCCAACCTTGAGGAACTCAGCATGAAGGCAGAGCCATTGCAGACAGTTGACCCAGGTGCCTGGGGTTAAGGGACATGGCCCTCAACCAGCACAGCATCCATTTTCTACTCACATGCCCCAGACTTATTTCTTTAGAACACCCACTCTGCCACTATTCCACTTCTGTCCTGATCAGAAATGGCATGAAGGGGAAACGGAAGTTGGGGAGAGGTTATGCATTCTTTTCAAGTGACTTCGCTATTTCCCAGCCTTTCTTTTCTTTTTCTTTTCTTTGTTTTTTTAATACTAAGTTCAGCAAATGTCCCCCTTATGAGCTGCCTCAGATCCACTTGCCTTATTTCTTTTCCTGATTATCCAAACTTTGGCTCACAGAAATGTTTCTTTTGTGCTTGTAGGTGATTCTTGCCTACACCCTTCACCTAGTACTTGGTCATGTGTTCTTCAGTGAACTTTAAGTGTTTTGTATTCTTTACTTTATTAGATTTTATACTTTATATCCCGATTCTGAATGAAGCCTTACAGAAGGCATTGACATCTTAAGATTCTTTTTTCTTCTCCATATAACTGATTTGAGTGACTTCAAACAGCAGTAGCTCTTTAAATATATGTTGAATGAATAGATGTTGATTAAATTTTGCTTATTGGATATTTGTAAAAGGAGACTTGAATTTCAGAAATCTTTTGGTGAATACCAGTGAGTTTGACCACATAAGACCAGTAGCATGTAAAGGACAGGTGTGTGTACAGTTGATTCAATCCAAAATATGTTTATTGAATGACTACTAAGTATGCCAGGTACTACGCGAGGTTCAAAGTATGCAAAGATCACTAAGAAATGGCCACAATGTCAAAGATCCCACAATGTAATATGGAGACAGGGACACAAAGAGATGATACTATGCATTTGCATGAATTCTAGGATAGAGGTATGTACACAGGAATTTAAAAGCAAAAGCAAAACATTGAGGAGCTAAAATAAGATTTGTTTCTCTCATTAAAACCATTAACAAAAGCAGAAGACTCAACCGAACTAATTGCCAGACATGTAATTGGTTACTTTATCCATCAGTTTTTCACTTTGCAGCCCAATCTTTTACTGTTGTTTATAGATTCAATCTCACTCAGCTGCTGCATAAGATCAGATTTCAGACACACAACACTTTTTTATTTTTAGAGCTTGACTTTTTCTTCTTTCCCTGAGTGATTTTAGCTAACTGCTTATGGAATACCATGGAAAAATACAAACAAAGTGAAAAAAATAGCTTCAAAGATCAAGCAAGTTGCAATCCGTTTTTATATTTCAATCCCAATGGTAGAGAGGTGACTACTTTCCCAGAAAATCTGTGCTAATAAGGAAGAACATTTGTAGAATTTTTTTCCTACCTTGATTTACTGTGTTTGAGATATGTTTAGATTGACTGTTTTGGGAATTCCCTTGACATATGACTCTGGTAATTAAGTGAGACACTGGTTCTCAAAGATCAGCTTCAGTGTGAGGGTGTTAACATGAAGGATCACCAGCTGCTAAGTCCATTTATTGATTGTATTGGGTCGTATATGCACTAATACTGTCTGCATCGAGGATGAGATGACCGTATTTAGCCAGAACAAAGGGTACACAGGTACATCTTTGTCTCGTGACCCATGATTAATTTTTAGAAGGATGCCGAGCAAATCGCTGCCAGGGTTCTTTTTATAAAGGGAAGGGCCCTGGCTCCGCCATTTTGTCCTTCTTATACCTAATATTACTCTTATAACGCAAGGGTGCTTATGTGGGAGAAACTGCTGGTTTGGTAGGGGGAGCATATGTTTTGAAAAACAAAGCCTATGTATTTTTTATTAAAAATTGCTTTTTACAACAGCAGCATAATCTGCAGATGGGGCAGCTGATATGGCTATCTTGCTGGTTGTTAAAGAGTTTATTTTACATTAAATTGACTCCCAAGGGCTGCATTTTTCAGTGCTGCTACGACCACCAACCTTTCTTATTGAGAAGGTCAATAGGCCTGATATGAAGTCTTGTAAATCTTCCACTCACTCTTTCTGTAATATCTAATGTGTCCCAGTTCACATGCCTTAAAAAATTATAAACCACGGCACATACTATATATCAACCAAATAACTCAGGTGCTATAAATATAGGTTTTCTTTTGGTTCTGGGCAGATTCATCCCATTACATTTCACAGGTTTTAAATGCTTTTAGCTCAATAGACAGGATCTCTTTTAGTATTCAGGTATCAGGGAGTTGGAATACAATGTGTTTTAAATAGTTCATATGTGCAATTGACCTGGGAGATTAAAAATAGCTCCCTGAAATTCTGAATTATATAGGATAAATTAATAGGTGCTTTGTTGACTACCATGTTATTAGTTGATGAAAAACAACAAAGTTTTATTTTGATTGTAGGGAGAGGGAGGCGTTATACTTAAAGAAAAAGTGATGTGGCATCATGGCATTACATGTAGAATGGTGTGTAATGTATGGATTCTCTACATGTGATGTGAAGGGAAACCACAGTCCACAAGCCTTTTTTCTGAATAGGCTTATGGAACCTCTGGTCTGTTCTCTCCCTTTTTGCTAGGAAAATTGGCTCAATGTGTATATCTTTTATTACTAGCTCAGAATAAACTAGACACTTTGAGAAAGATGGGTCTGTGATTGGTTTACTCATTCTACTTCTTTGCAATTTCTTTGTTCTTTTCTTTTCTTTTTTTAAAGATTTTATTTATTTATTTGACACCGAGAGAGAGAGATCACAAGTAGGCAGAGAGGCAGGCAGAGCAAGAGGGAGAAGGAGGCTCCCCACTGAGCAGAGAGCCAATGTGGGGCTCGATCCTAGAACCCTGAGCCCGAGCCGAAGGCAGAGGCTTAACCCACTGAGCCACCCAGGTTAAGCCTCTGATTGAATAGTGGAAAAGTTTGCATAAACTTGTAGCCTTGTGGATAGCTTTCCACATGCTTTCCCAGCTAGTGTGTCTTGAATGACTTCCTTTTGTTTCTGTTTTTGTTTTTCAGAGTAATTTTGAGTTACACATTCATGTGTTGAGCTAGAAACACAGTAAGCCCTGCTCTTTGGTCCTGTAAGATGCAATAAAAAGAGAAGAGAAGATCTAGATGTGCATACCTGAATTATGAAAGGCAGACAATCAGATGGAAGCAGAAGGCAGAGATTCTGTTCCTAATTCTGTCACTGACTAAATGTGTCAATATGGGAAGACATTGAATTTCTCAAATATAGTAGATCTTCACTATTTGCAGATTCCATATTTGCAAATTCACTTACTTGTTAAAATGCATTTGTAATCCCCAAATCAATACTCACAGTGCTTTCATTTAAAAATTTTTAAAAAGATTTATTTATTTATTTGAGACAGAGGTGGGGGAGGAGGGGCAGAGAGAGAGAATCTCAAGCAGACTCCCCACTGAGCGTGGAGCCCAACCTGGAGACTTGAGCGAAAATCACAAGTCAGACGCTTAACCAACTGAGCTACCCAGGTGACCCTGCTGATGGTGCTTTTATGGTTATTTGTGGACATGCAGAGAGCATTGTAAAATTTGAATCACCCTAAGTGCACATTTCCCAGCTGGGATCCAAAAGGTGATGCTCTGCCTTCTTGTTCTATCTCTTATTATGGAAACAAATGTCCTTTTGTCTTGTTCTATCTCTTATTATGGAAACAAATGTCCAAATTTTCTTTGTTCTGTTTTTTGCATTTTTGTTGGTAATTTTGTGGTTTAAAATGGTCCTCGAATATAGTTCTGAAGAGCTGTCTCGTGTTGCTAAGTGCCAGAAGGCTGTGATGTGCCTTCTGGAGAAAAATGGTGGGTTAGTTAAATTTCATTCAGGTGTGGATTATAGTGCTATCAGCTGGGGGGTTCGATGTTAGTTAAGCCACAATATGAATTACATAAGGTGTCTCTAAACAGAAACACACACAAAACAAGGTAATGTATAGTGACTGGTTGGTGAAAATGTTACGACCCAGGCTTACTGAACAGTGGTTCAGTATTCACAAATTCAGTGTTTGTGATGACTTTATGGAACATAAGTACCATGAATAATGTGATTGGATTATATAATTATCTTATAAGGGAAGGTGGTAACATCAGCACCTTACAACATTATGGTAGTTCATCTCAGAATTTTGCAATGTAAAGGGTCAGTCAAGGAAACATAAGCCACTTGGAGTATTTCAAATACAAAAACAATGAATAAGGAAATTATAGTTGTAAGCCAGGTTTAGAAAGACTGTGGGAACAAAGGTCAAGAAATCTTCCAGCAAGATTATCAGTCTGAAACATTGAAGAGTTCTTAAAAGCTTCCTTGGAAGCTGCTTAGAGAAGCTTAGATCTGCTTGCAGCTGCCTCTGGAGAATAGTGGCTGTTCCTTTTCCACCTTTCAAATCTGTATCTTCAAATATCTCTTATTAGTAGATGCTAACCCAGGAACCATACAGGGACGGGATACTGAAAATGTGGTTCCTGGCTTCTCCACTGAGATCTTCCAAAAAAGTGGTGGTGATCCCAGGACACCAGAAGAGCATCTAGAACAAGTAGTATTGGTAGTGGTAACAGTGGTAATACATAGCTACTGTCACAGACTCAGTGACCATTTACAGAAATTCTTCTCTGTTTATATACATAGAACCTTCAGGACCACAGTCACACCCTGGCTTCAGAGCACAGGTCAGGATTAACTGGAATCCAGATGCTTTTCCTTCTAGTTTCTTCCATGAGTGCCTGGTGGTATCTCTTTTTAGGTTCTCAGAACAAAAAAAGATCTGATTATACTGCCTCCCTCAGACAATGGAGCTTCTTGGCCACTAGGTCACCTTCCCGATGGCAGCCACTCTCATGGCCCTCTAGAAGGGCAGACACCCACTTTTTGGAGACAATAGCCTCAATACCTCAAGGACGATTTGTTCTCCTTAGGGTGATCAGGTATAACTATGGGCAGTAGCTTGATAAATTCTTTATCCCAGATACTTCTTCATGCTTTAACGTGGAAAAAATGTTAAGGTCATTTGTGGAGATGTTGGGAGGGAGGGTCCTTGTAGTTAGTAGAGGAAGTGTTATTCTGGGAATGATCAGATCTGAGGTTTAGTTCCAGTGCCTTGACAGCTAACTAATGTCAAAGCCATCGTATGTTTTAAACACAGGATTTGAAGTCCTGATATATGTCCTCTTGGGGCTTCTGAATATTACTTCTGAAAGGTCACTTGAACCTGTGATTAGATTTCAATTTATAATGGTGTAATTCTCTTAAATACAAAAAAGGAAGGCTTTGGTATAAAGACCTAGATGACCCTCTCTGAAAGTAAGTAATGGGGTAGGATTTTTCTCTCTTTAGGGTTTAGTAGCGAGGTTATAGATTCTGGAATTAACAAAATCTTTTTTCAATTTTTAAAAAACTATATTAGGGACGCCTGGGTGGCTCAGTTGGTTGAGCGGCTGCCTTCGGCTCAGGTCATGATCCCAATGTCCTGGGATCGAGTCCCACATCGGGCTCCTTGCTCGACGGGGAGCCTGCTTCTCCCTCTGCCTCTGTCTGCCTGTGCTTGCGCTCTCTCTCTCTCTCTCTCTCTAACAAATAAATAAATAAATAATCTAAACAAAACAAAACAAAACAAAACAAAACCCCAAAAAACTATATTAGTTGATTGTTTCCTAGATCAGCAAGTGCCTAGAAGTAGTTTACCTTGAGAATTGCTCACTGCACCCCAAATTATTTCAGAATTTTGAAGGTAACTTCATATCAAATATTTTGGTTGCGTTATAGAGTCAAATGGCTTCAAGTGAGATCTCCTCACATGGACAAGTGCCTGGTTTGTAACAGAGCCTCTTTCTTACCATCTTTCAGTGTGAAAAGGCCCTTGGTTCCAGTTCTTTCCATCACAGGATCATAACTGGCTTCCTCTCATGGCTGATGACATTTTTATAGTTACCGTTTCTATATAGGGATGTAAATCCTTGTTCCTGGAAAGTCTTGGACCAGCTGATAAAAAGCAGTCAGTTTGATTTCCATCCTTTCATGAGAGATGATAAAAGCAAGCCTAGGAAGTGTTGATTATTCAAGTGAAACAGTAGCTCTAAATTCTTTGACTTTCCAGGCTTGTCCTTTAATAGAAAATAATGCTGTAAATAGAAGTGAGCCCGTTAGCTAGAAACAATTCAGGGATTGAATTCAATAAAAACTCCCCTGGGTTTCTGCATGAAAGCTATTGAATTGGGCTGCAAATGAGCACAAAGCACCTTCAAAAAATTTTTTTTTCTCATCCTTTCCCATTGTTGAGTCCTGGATTTAGTTTATTTGACTATAATGGATCTCTATTGACCTACCTAACTGCTATATTTAAATACTTATTTCATTTAAAAATAGGTACTTAAATACCTATTTCATTAAAAAATATGTTGAGAAAGAATGAAACAGCTTGTTCAACCATCCTTCTTAACAGCACCTCTGGAGTCTCTCTGTGCTCTCAACTAAATCCAAACTTGCAGAATTTCATTATGAAAGAATATTGAGTCAATTCAATTACCCTTGGAATTTGTGGTGGTCTGTCGAGTTAGAGTTTCACCCGAGGGAACTGCAAAGTGCATTCATTTTAATTTTGTTAAACCCACACGAGGCTGTCCTGATTGAGGAAATTTGGAGAGTGGGTCCTGACCATTTTTACTTTTGAAAACTGAAGCACACCATATACATAGCAGTAAGCAGAAAGTGCACTGATTGTAATTATATAGCTCAGTGAATTTTTACATACATATTCACCCATTATGATCACCTTGATGAAGACAGAGAACATTTCCTGCATGCCAGAAGCTTCCCTGTGCTTCTTCCCAGGCAATACTCCCACTCCAAGAGGTAACCACTGGCTGAGTTTCCATCACCAATGATTAGTTTTGCCTCTTCTTCAACTTCATGAAGTGAATCCTAAATGAACCCTGTCCTGTGTACTCTTTTGTGTTTTGTTTCTTCTGTTCAATATAATGTCTCTGAGATTCATCCACGTTGTTGCAGGTAATAACTTACTTTGTTTTATTGAGGAGTTAATATTCTGTCATTATGAATATGCCAGATCTTATTTATCCATTCTCTTGTTGGGTGTTTGGGTTGTTTCCAGTTTGGAAGCACTGTGAATAAAGCTGGTTTGGATATTCTTGAGTACATCTTTTGGTGGAGCTTTGCACTCATTTCCTTTGAATATATACTTTGGTGCGGGAATGCTGGGCCATAGGGCAGGGGTAGGGTTAGTTTTCGTAAACACTGCCAAGTAATTTCCCAGAGCGATGGCTCCAGTGTACATTCCCATGAGTGGTAGAAAAGAGTTCAACCTGCTTCACATCCTCACCAGGATTTGGTATTATCAGTCTTTAAACAAGTTTACTATTCTGCTGAAGGATTGGTGATCTTTTCCTACATTTCATTTAGGGAACATTTCCCTGCTGAGTATTGTTTAGCACATTTTCATATGTTTATTGGCCATTTGTGTGTGTGTGTGCGCGCACACGTGTGTGCACGTGTGGGTGTGCGTGCATGAAGTATCTATCTGTCTGGTACCCACTTTGAAAAAATTTTTTGTTTAAACTCCTCAATGGTGTGTGAAGTTCTTTTTATATTCTGGATGCAAGTCCATTGTCAGCTTTGTGTATCACAGTTCCCCCTACCCCCCCGGTCTGTGACTTGTCTTTCTACTCTTTTAATCATTTCTTTTGATGATGAAAGTTATTTAAGGAATTCAGATTTATCACTTTTTTGTGGTAGTGCTTTCTGCATCCTATTTAATAAATCCCACTATAAGAATGGATTAGTTTTTTGATTGTGGCTCTGTGGATGTTTTGTAAATTGCATTCAGGAACAAGCCGCCTGAGTGGCTAATTCTCAAAAGCCTATTCCAGGAGTCAAATCCTCCTTTTAGTTGTGGAGAAAGAGTTTTTTTGTTTTGTTTCGTGTTTTTTCTTTTCTTTTCTTCATTTCTCTCTTTCTTTTTTCTTTTCCTCCCTCCCTCTCTCTTTCTTCCTTTCTTTCATTCTTGCTCTTTTCCAAAAGGGGTATAGTGATTGTATTTATTGCAGATTCTACTCATTTTCAGTGTATTAAAGTCACATCAGCTCTTAAAGTGGACAGATATATTCTTTAACTTGATATTCAGAGTTGAATGAACTTTTCTGTACCCTGATATGAACTAATAAAAACACTTCAGGATATATGTAAGAGAAGAGGGAAGGAAAATAAACCCATAATTAGATGACAGAAGGCTGTTAAGAAGCCTTTGAAAACTAAAGTAATATCTGACCCAAACTTTAAAAAGGAATTTAGAGTTTCCCAGGGAGCCCTTTGTTGGAAAGATAGTTTAAGGGATAATCTTAATTCTTTCTAACCTATCATGTGGGTCAATGGAATAGTAAGTTCATAGACTAGAAGCCAGTCAAGGGCTCAGAGCATATAAAAAGCAGATATGGCACCAACTGTCTCTTCTCTGATTTCTTACCCCTGAAAGCAGAAACGTCTCAGGACCAGTTAGAACTTGGATTGGATGTGCCAGAAATGGGTACAATGACAGTGACTCTTTCTGGACCTTGGCTTCACAGCTGCTGGACCACTTGCTCTAGGTTCTCTATCAAACAGCAAAACTAAGCGGTCAAGTTGGGTTAACTTATCATTCGAGCTGCCTGTCTTCTACTTGCTTTTCCAGATCCACTCTCTACCCTTCTCCCCACTGTTCTTTGCACAGGTTCTCTCTTGTTCTCTGGCATCAGCTTGGGTTTAGGGAACCCCATCAGGAGATCAATAGGGAGAAAGAGGGTAAGGTGAAGAGAATTATTCCCTTCTTTCAAGGTTGCAGCAAATTGGCCAGATCCCAGGACCTAAGTCCATAGCCCCTTTCAGCTGGTTCTTTCCATACAACATTTCTTCCAGGTTCTGGTAACTTCTCTTTCCCTCAATCCTTCAGGCTTGGTGCACATACAGCCCCCAACCATTACTTGTGCGAGTGCATGGTACTATCTCTGTGATTTCCCTATATACTGTCTTTATGAGTCTCTGCACAGAGTCCCATTATTAAACTCTATTCCAGGGATGCCTGGGTGGCTCAGTGGTTAAAAGCCTCTGCCTTCGGCTCAGGTCATGATCTCAGGGTCTTGGGATCGAGCCCCGCATTGGGCTCTCTGCTTAGCAGGGAGCCTGCATCCCGCCCTCTCTCTGCCTGCCTCTCTGCCTGCTTGTGATCTGTCAAATAAATAAATAAAATAAAATAAGAATTTCTAAACTCTATTCCAATGACCAACTTATAGAGGAAAGAAATTAAAATTGTGTGAGAGGATATGGGCATGTGGGTTACACTTTGACTAATGCTTCATCTGAGATAG